>JAJOZX010010704.1:0-123474 GCA_023014485.1 Bathynomus jamesi | reverse complement strand
AAAGAGTTTGCCTAGGCAGGGTGTCAGCACAGAAGCACAGTTCTTAAGAACAACAGGAGGAACACCATCAAGACCATACACCTTCCTACAGTTGAGCCCAGATAGGGCAGAAAAAAATATCTTTAGGAGAGATTCCAATTTCAGACATAATAAAGTCAGAGGGGGGAGGTGATAGAGGAACAGCGCCGGAATCGTCCAGGGTTGAAGTGTAAGCGAAAGTTTGAGCGAAGAGTTCAGCTTTGTCAGGAGAAGAGACGGCAACTGTGCCGTCGGAATGGAAAAGAGGAGGGAAAGAAGAGGAAGTAAAATTGTTGAAGAGGTTCTGAGCTAGATGCTAGAAAGAGCGAGAAGAATTTGAATTGGATAGATTTTCACATTTTTGTCGGATGAAGGAATTTTATATAAAGGGTATATACTGTATATATAAAGAGTTAAAATAAAAAAAAAACAATCAAAGTAAGGAGAAAAATGCATGAGAAGAAGTATCAGAAGGGTAAATAGGGTATAAATAGAGGGTTACATTGTGGCCATTGTCATAACACCGCTTCCGCTTCACGTTCTCTGCGTCCAGATGATGTAGCTACCTATGATTCAGATCCCACGGAAAGCTGTAGGTCTCCTCCGTGATATGACCTTGGGGTGTTGTGAGCCAATCAAACAAGCAATAGGTATAAATAAATAAAAATAAAAGTAAAATTTTTATCAAGGTTGACCTTGAAAGGTAATGAGCTGAATTAGCAGTGATTCTGTAAAAAATTTAGCAATATAATAAAAGTTATAAATAACATTAAAAAATAATAATAGAGTTGAATTGGATAATAATAAAAATTAAAGTAACAATAACAATACCATTGTTTTTGTTAATAATAATAATAATAAATTCATAAATAATAAAATATTTCTTTGAAAATTACAATTTAATCAGTTTACAAGTTAATCAGTTAATTATATCTGGTTTTAAGGCTTCAGGGCGTCCGGTAGCTCAGGGGTTATGGTGGCGGATTCTGAGCGGTGAGGCTCTGGTTTGTTCCCATCTACTGACTCCTGGGTTGGGTTGAGTTGTCCGCTTACGCTATCGTTGCTCAGACTAAAGGAGAACGTTGGGGCATATTCACCACCACCATCGTAGGAAAATAAGCTTCTTTTTACTTTTTTTTTTAGGTTTAACAATTAATTAAATTTAACACAAATTCGACTAAATTGTACAAATCTTGAATTTAGGTTATGATCAAAAGTTCTTTTAAAAATACATAATTCAATAAAGTGATCACTGATCAGTCGTTTTCGCAAATGTCAAAAGAAAAAAACACTATTTCCCAATGTTACTTTGACTTATTGAAAATAAGCTGCTTCGCATTTTTCTAGTCTATTTATGTAGCCTTGGTCAGATAAATTGATAAATATTGCACGCACTGGAGGTTTGTTCAGTGCCCAGTGTGTATATATATAACCTCGTTAACCTCGTTTAGGTTCCGTGTGTTGGTCTCTCTTCACACGAAGGTCAAGCTGGTGGCCCCGCCTCTAGGTCTGGCTTGGTGGAGGAGCGAGTTGATCTCTTGCGCTCTCCACTGTACATATCCAGGTACACCCGGCTCATCTGGTACCGTCAGAGCTAGGCATATAGTCTTCTCTTGAAGACTTCAACTTTGACTCCTGTAACGTTTTTGAGGTCCTTTGGAAGCTGGTTAAAAAGTCTTGGCCCCCTGACAACCAAGCTATTTTCCTTCAGGGTTGAGGAGGTGCCTTGTCGGGCTTTAATTTGGGAGCATTGCACATTCTGCCTTTCCTATTTTCCAACGTTGTTTGGATGGTAATTGGGTTTAGTCTGAAGTTTGGTACCAGTTTTCGATCATTTTCCATATGTAGATTATGGTGTACCTCTCTTCTTCTTTCCAAGGAGTACAGATTTAGTTAAGTAGTCTTTCTCAGTAGTTGAGTTCTTTGCAGCCATCAGTCTTGGCTGTGAAATGTCTCTGCGTTTCTTCTAGTTTATTAATTTCTTCCTTTTTTATGTAGACGTCAAAACTGAGCAATATTCAAGTTTTGGTATGTTCAGTGTTCTCAGCAGGGGAATCATTACTGGCTTGTCCCTCCTTTTTAACTTCTTAGTACCTGTTCCGCGACTCTTTTTGCTTTGTTTATCGCTATCTGATTTTGTGTCTCGAATTTGGCATCATCGGTCATTATTACCCCCAAGTCGACCGCTTTCGTGCTTGTCTGAATTTCCTGTCTATCTGGAGCATGATATATAATCTGTTTAAGTTCCTCATTTCTACCATATCTCAAGAGCTGAAATTTCTGTGTTAAATGCCATGTTGTTGTCTTCTGACCATTTGTATATTTTGTTTGTGTTCTTCCGCAAGGCCTCCACTTCATTTCATCGCTGATTTTTCTGTTCATCTTTGTATCGTCCGCAAAGGATGTTACTATACTGTTGCTGTCAAGAGCGTAACTAGCTTTCAAAAGTTGGGGGGGGGGGGGGACAACTATAATGAAAAATTCTGCGATGAATTTCTGTGCTCCTATCCTGTAGGTAATGTGTTTGCGACCAAAATGATGCTCTTAAAATACTATGATTTAGAGAATGATCTATATTTATGATAGTAATAGGAAAATCAAAGAAGCATTTTCACAACTACCTTATGTATATCAAGTATATACTTAACATTAAAGGAAAACAATATATGCAATAATTAAAGTAAAAAATAACTAGATGTCTCATTAAAGTATCTATCACTGCAGTATTAGTACTGAATCAGTAATACTTTCCAGCATACTAATAGGACTAATATAATTAAAGATTTACTCATCATAGATTATTTCAAGAACTAAGTATTCTTTCACGTAAGCTAACTTACAGTAGATCAAAAGTTGAGGGGGGGGGGGGGGGGGGGGGGGGGCAAAACCTATATTATCCCCCCAGTTCAAAAGTTGGGGGGACATGTCCCCCCTGTTAGTTACACCCCTGGTTGCTGTTTACTCCACTGTCTATGTATGTTAGCATGATAATGAACAGGAGTGGGGCCAGTACTGTACCTTGTGGTATTGAGCTGCGTACTTCTGATTCTGATGATGATACACCTTGAATTTTGACGACCTGTAGACCTTCTCTGAGGAAGTTGTAAATCCATTTTCCCACTTTGCCTGTTATTCCCATATCTTTCATTTTATGTTATTATACCATGATCGCATTTGTCGAAAGCTTTTGCAAAATCCGTGCATATGACATCATAGTTTTTATTGCCTTCAAGTGCATCTAGGATATTGCTATAGTGCTCTATAAGTTGTGATAGGCATGATCTTCCTGATCGGAATCCGTGCTGATTTTCATTGAATCTTTCCAGTGTCTCCAAGAAGTCATAGATTTTCTCTCTGATTATTCTTTCAAATATTTTGGTGAAGTGGGACGTCACTGACACTGGTCTATAGTTCTTTGCTTGAGATCCATCCCCTCCTTTATATATAGGGACAATGTTCGCTCTTTTCAAGATGCTCGGTATTTCCCCAGTGTCTAGGGATCTTCTCCATATCCAGTATAAGGGTGTAGCTATTTTATTTTTACAGTTTTTAATCAGTAGTGCGTTCCATTTGTCCAGACCTGCAGCTGAATGCGATTTCATTTGTCCTATAGCTCTCGCTACATCTTCTGGGGTAAAATCAAAGTCTGTTATACATTCTCCTTGCAATTTCTCTTCGAAGAATGCATCTATGTCAGGTATCGCTTTGTCACTTTTTTGGGGTATTGAAGACCGATTCATACTGGGTTCTCAATGTTTCAGATATTTCTTTTAGATCGTCTGTTAGTTCATTATTTCCTTTCCTTAAGGGCCCGATGGTAGCGCGCGTTTTTGTTTTCCTTTTCGCATAGCTATAGAAGTATTTTAGATTTTCCTTTATTACTTCTACCGCCTTTTCTTTTTTCCTCTCTGTGTGGCCCTTAATCAGAGTTTGTATTTCCCTATCGATACTCTCCACTTTTCTGGGGTAAAATCAAAGTCTGTTATACATTCTCCTTGCAATTTCTCTTCGAAGAATGCATCTATGTCAGGTATCGCTTTGTCACTTTTTTGGGGTATTGAAGACCGATTCATACTGGGTTCTCAATGTTTCAGATATTTCTTTTAGATCGTCTGTTAGTTCATTATTTCCTTTCCTTAAGGGCCCGATGGTAGCGCGCGTTTTTGTTTTCCTTTTCGCATAGCTATAGAAGTATTTTAGATTTTCCTTTATTACTTCTACCGCCTTTTCTTTTTTCCTCTCTGTGTGGCCCTTAATCAGAGTTTGTATTTCCCTATCGATACTCTCCACTTTTTCTTGCATTGCTCCCCTGGCATTGTTGTCTCCGCAATTAGCTAACTTCGCCGTTACTCTCTTTCTTTTGCGGAATATTCTTCTCTTTTGCCTCTCTCGCCAGATCCTCTTTCCTTTTGGCTGTGCTTTCCGGGCCTATTTTTCTAAAATTTTCAGTCTTCCAAGGTTGTTTTATTCCTCCGTTGTTTTATTCTCTAAAACTATTCTCCACTCTATTTGGCCCATGTGTGATATGATTTCTTACCAATTTATGGTCTTGGAGTTTAAGTTAAAAGCCGCAAATTTGCTTCTTCTTTCCGTATGTGTATTGTTTTTTAATGTTATCGCCATATTTTTTGATAACTCGATTATTTGTCGTCTGAAATTATAGTTGGGGTTATTTTTATATCAGCAATCAAGTTCGTGTTATTCGTGAATATCAGATCTAGGCAGTTATTTTTTCTGGTATTTTCTGTTATCTCCTGTGTCAGCATAAACTCGTTTGTGAGAGCCATCAACATTTTTGCTTGCTCCTGGTCCTCTCTTGTGCTCTCCTTATCTTGCTGTATAAATATATTTCTACCCACCTTTTTGCATTTATAAATAGGAAATTAAAATCGCCGCAGAGTATTATATTAGGGGATGGAGAGTTTAGGGACTTTTATCAGGGTTCTGATATCATCAATGGCATCCGAAAATTTTTCAGTTGGAGAGTTTGGAGGTCTATAGATGACTCTCAATACCACGTTTAGTTTCTCTATTTTCACTGCAAGGGTTTCCACGAAGCTGTTGGATTTACTTATTACCGTCTCTGTCATATGCCTCTCATGTATGTAAATAACACAGCCACCTTTACGTCTCGCTGTTCTATCCGCTTAGTAAGTTGAATCCATCGATATGCAATTCTTTCTTGTCGATACAGTGTTCGCAGTTATCGCAGTTTCCTTGGCAATCTTTAAGATGTGTTTCTGTGAGGCATGCGATGTCCGCCCTTGTTTTGTCCATAAAACCTTTCAGGTATGAGACTTTGTTTAGTGAGTGGTTCGGTTTTATTCATTGAATATTTGCCATGACAATGTTTATGTTCTTTGTTTTACATTGCCCCTTGTGCATTTTAAGTTCGTTGGCCTTTGGTTTCGCGTGTTTTGTAGCCTTGTGGTCCTCCGAGATGGATCCGTTCCCGCCTACCTGTTCTGGTAGCTTCTTGCCACGAAACGGTCCGGTTCGAGGGTTTCCAGCTGTGTCAGCTGCATGTGTTGTATAAGACTTAGCAGCCGTATTATGTCCGAGATGTTGAAAAAATTTTGTTTGCTATTTGTATTTAAAGAGTTTTGTTTGCTATTTGTGTTGATATTTTTTTTCTCACATCCCTCCTGTTGTCATTTGAAACTTATCCTTTGTCCTTTGAACTTGTCGGGAGATGATGGTAGTAGCATTTTCTCCCGTACTGGCAGGTTCCATATGTCGCGTAGGTTTCGCAAATGTTCGGATGGTAGAATTTGCAGTTTCCACCGAATTTGCAGTGACCATTATTGTAGACGTAGTTGAACAAGGAAGGGTGTTCGTAAATACATTGTCCTCCCTTATATCTGCAAATTCCTTTCACATAGTATTTACATATGGTTTCTTCCTCATTTTTACTTGGGTCCATTTTTTTGGTGGTTTCAGCTTGGTTTCTTTATTGTATACTTGTTTTTCCCTATTGCTGCTAATGTCCTTTGTTTGAAATCTTTGGATTTGGTTTTGTGCCTCTGTTTCCTCTTTTGGTGCTTCTTTTATTTCTGCTTCCCGTTTACTCACTTTTTCTGTTTTTCTTCCTGCTCATTTTTCGCAGTTTCCTCTTGTGCTATCTTCGTTCCTTCTCTTTTTTTCTCTGTTCGCTATTCATAAATTCCTCTTTTGCCTTTTCCTCACAGTCGCATAATAAAAACCCACTCTAATAGACAGAGTTTATTTCCACAACAGTTTCGATGCCCATTGGCATCCTCTTCGGGTGGATACAGAAAAACAAACGAACCAAAAACAAGAGGGAAAACAGTCCAGGGACCATTAAGAAATTCTCACCTAGGTTAGATCCCGTTCTCCCGACACTGGAAGGGTATTTTTATTAAAGGGACCCGCTTATAAGTACATTCGCACAAATTTAAAACTATCTTCTTGTTCTATACATACAGATTCTATTATTTTATTTTATTTTTTACATAATTATTACATTTATTATTAAATTTATTACATTTAATATTGCATTATTATTTATTACAGAAATTATAAATTTACTATTACATTTATTATTACAGTGTTGTTTATTATACAGAAATTATAAACCGGGACCCTTTAATAAAAATGCCCTTCTGGGGTCGGGGGAACGGGATCTAGCCTAGGTGCGAATTTCTTAATGGTCTCTGGATTGTTTCCTTCTCGCCTTTTTCATTCGTTTTTCGGTTTATAATTTCTGTATAATAAACAACAATGTAATAATAAATTTATAATTTGTAATAAATAATAATGCAATATTAAATGTAATAAATTTAATAATAAATGTAATATTATGTAAAAAAAAAAAAATAGAATCTGTATGTACAGAACAAGAAGATAGTTTTAAATTTGTGCGAATGTACGTATAAGCGGGTCCCTTTAATAAAAATGCCCTTCCAGTGTCGGGAGAACGGGATCTAACCTAGGTGCGAATTTCTTAATGATCCCTGGACTGTTTTTCCTCTTGTTTTTGGTTCATTCGTTTTTCTGTATCCACCCGAAGAGGGTGCCAGTGGGCATCGAAACTGTTGTAGAAATAAACTCTGTCCATTAGAGTGGGTTTTTATTATCATATTTTGACCTTCACGTAGAAAAAAGTGGTTTTTTTGCATTCCTCAGAGTCTCGTTCTGCTTTAAAGACTGTAAACGAGTTTATTTCGATTATGCAGCTTTTGCAGAAGAACTTTATTCCATTCATTTGTTTAGCGCCTGTTTAAAAGAGATTTCTTCGTCGCTCCATCTCAGTCATTGAAATTCGACTAAGGACTGGCAAATGTCGCAGCGGATTGTCTTTGATTCATCTGTTTCTTCTTTACAGTATCCACAGGGTTGTATGATGATTTGTCATTCCCATGTTTCTAATGGTATGTAAATGATTGTGCACGAAATAGTAACTCAAAAGGGTAATTAATAAAGTGAGGTACTTGATTTGACTTTAGAAATGAGGGAGGGAAAGTTTTTTCCGTTATTCCGGGGGTGGGGTGGGGGATGGGGATGTGGCACACTGTAGATTCTCACTGATTGGTTCCCAGGAGTGTACCGCGGGGGATAACTGAGGGATATTTCCTTTCGATGGGCAGTTAGATTTCCTCGGAGAGAAAACGCTCGGAAAAAAACGCTGTATAGATTAAGTTGCTTTGATTTTATTTGCTTTATTTCAACATACGCCGCTATTTCACCACTTAAAGAGACATACAACTGTGTACACTCAATATTCACTCAAGAACTGGTACAACTTAAAAAGGATTAACTGCACGATTTTTAGTGTAATATCACTTTTATTCGGACTTCAAACGAAACACGTGTAACCGTCACACTGGGCAGAAAAACATATATAAAAACAGGCACATTATATATATATATATATATATATAATATATATATCATAGAAAAATTTATTTTAAATTAAATATTTAAAAGTAATACATAGCA
Organism: Bathynomus jamesi; assembly: GCA_023014485.1. NCBI lineage: Eukaryota > Metazoa > Arthropoda > Malacostraca > Isopoda > Cirolanidae > Bathynomus > Bathynomus jamesi. Next base: position 115,497 of record JAJOZX010010704.1, on the reverse strand, counting down.
CAAAAACAAATGTTCAAATTGATCTGTTTTGGGACCTTTTTTTTGTTGCAACCAAAAAAAGGTCCCAAAACAGGAGATCAACTTGAATATTTGTTTTAGTTCTAATGTATTACTTTTAAAAATTTAATTTAAAATAAATTTTCCTATATGAGATCAGACTTATGGGGCGCCCTGTATATATATATATATATATATATATATATATATATATATATATATATGTGTGTATATATATATATATATATATGTATGTGTATATATATATATATATTATATATATATATATATATATATATATATATATATATATATATATATATACAGTACAGGGCTATTCAAAATGATTCATCCGATTTCAACTGAGAATACTTCCGTACCTATCAACCGTGCATCAACTGGGCATACACCACATGAAAGAGGAAATCTCCTAGTTTTACAAGATCACCGCGAGAGGGCTCCAAAGTCACGCCGTGGCCTAGTCTAGCAACAAACAGTCAGTGTGAAAATGGCGTCCGCACAGCAGAAGGCGTTTTGTGTGTTACAGTTTTCGAGCTGTAAATCGGTAGTCACAGTGCAGCGTGAGTTTCGTCGACGTTACAGAACAGATCCACCGGGTGCTCAGAGCATCCGTCGGTGGTATCGGCAGTTCGAGGAAACAGGATGTTTGTGTAAAGGCAAGTCCACAGGACGACCGCGCGTGTCTGAGGATAATGTGCAAAGAATCAGAGAGAGTTTCCAACGTAGCCCGAGGAAATCAACAAACCGCGCCAGTCGAGAATTGGGACTTCCTCAGACGACTGTTTGGCGTGTTTTGAGACGGCGCTTGCATATGAAGCCATACAGGTTGCAACTGTTGCAGGCTCTACGGCCGGGGGACAAGTTAAAACGACAGAACTTTTGCGATCTTCTGCAGGAGGCTATGGAGGATGACGAATTTGCTCCCCGCCTGGTGTTCAGTGACGAAGCAACTTTTCATTTAAGTGGCAAGGTGAACCGTCACAACCTTCGCATATGGGGCACGCAACAACCACATGCAACAATCGAGCACGAGCGCGACTCACCTAAAGTTAACACCTTCTGTGCCATTTCCCGGGCAAAGGTTTACGGCCCCTTCTTTTTAATGGAAAACACAGTGACTGGTCACTCCTATCTGGATATGCTGCAGAACTGGTTATTTCCCCAATTGAACGAAGATTCCGGCGACTACATTTTCCAGCAAGATGGGGCGCCGCCTCATTGGCATTTGGATGTTCGCCGTTTTCTCAACGAAGTGCTCACTCGCCGTTGGATTGGTCGCAGTGGGCCCCATGACTTGGTGCTCCACAGCTGGCCCCCTAGGTCGCCGGATCTTACACCGTGCGACTTCTTCCTTTGGGGTACGTTAAGGATACTGTGTACGTGCCACCGTTGCCCACATCTTTGGATGAGCTCCGAACTCGCATTGTTACTGCCGTAGAGTCAGTGACAACGGACATGCTGATTATTATTGCTGGAGCGAGTATGGGAGGAATTCGACTATCGTGTCGACGTTGCTCGTGTAACTAGAGGAAGTCACATAGAGCATTTATGAGGTGAGAGACAAAATTTGGACAGTTTTTCGTTTGGTTGATGTATCACAAATCACTCTGTATTTGTAACATTAAAAAATATTCTCATTTGAAATCAGGTGAATCATTTTGAATAGCCCTGTATATGAGTGGTACATATACTTTTTCTACTTAGGCTATATTATTCCTAAATGAATGCCCCATTTGAATACAGGCCTATGTACAACACAGAAGAAAGCATGAACGTTTTTTAAATTATCCTTTGCATTAGAGGAGCGTCTCTGTAGAATTATCGTGAGAGCAAATACAATTTTCTTTTTTGATATACAACACATCATGGGCGGATCCAGACCGATGGAACCGATGTCTCAGAGACTGAGGTAAGGTTACCGCCAGGTCAGTTATTTGACCAATGCAAACGGAGCACATATTTTTCTGACCGATGCGCGGGCATCGGTTGCATCGGTTTGGATCCGCCCCCGCACATGACAAAAGGGATACAGTACTTCATAATCACTTTGCCAACACAGAATTAATCACGACAATTCAGGCACAAGATAACTTTTTTTTTATTCATTTTAACCTAACTTATATTATGCTTATGTCTAATGTTTACCAAATTTAACGTAACATGGCATAATCTAACCTTAAGTTAAACAAAGTTGATGTATCCTATACCCTAAGCTATATATGATAAATAGCTGCAATTCTGAAAATTCGACCTGTCGGCTGTAGTTATACATGACCAATAATAATTGGTGAAGAGGGCCAGAAACTGGTCCAGCGCTCAGACCAACTAATGCGGCAAATTGCGCTAACTCCTGGGTTATTGTTAACTAAATCTCGCAACGCCGTTTCCCTTAGACCAGCGTAGTAAAGCGACATTGCGTCTGGGTAGTTGTTGGATGGGGGGACCATCTTCTGCCTTCAAATGATGTAGCGACCCCGCGGTTCAGATCCCGCGTAAAGCTGTAGATCTTTTCCGTCACATGACCTTTACTGTTATGAAAGAAATTAAGCAACCCCCAAACAACAACAACAACAACCAGCACTATCGGGATTCTAACCCCCTACCTCATTATCTTCACTTGGCTTATGGGGAAACGGTAGTTAAATTAAAATAATAACAAAAATGATATTGTTCATTACCTTCCTTCCCAGTGCACTATTCCATATTAAAACGGAAGCAGTGAGGATGATGATACTTTCCCAAATGCGGATGTTCATTGTTTCAGTTCTTCCTGTTTGCAGCTGAAATTTTATGTATAAGATAGTATTGGCCAACTAAAATTATTCTCTTCAACTTGCACCAACCAGTCTTACGTTTTGAGTTTGAAATATATAGTGTTTCTCTTCACAATACTTATGCAACATGGCATCTAAAGGGCATATATATATATATAATATATATATATACAGGGTGGGCGGAAAGTAGCTCCCTATTTTGGATTGGTAAAAATATACGTATATTATCCATTTATTTCAGAAGAAATAATATGAAAAGGTAGGCATACATGGTAGGTTTTCTCTAAAATTCAATGTGGGCTCCAACTCTTTCCACCAGCTTCTGGAGCCGCCCAGGAATGGCGTCCACTGACTTTAGCAGGAACTCCGGCGGGATGGAGGACATGACTTCCCGAATTCGGTCCTCCAGTTCTTCCAATGTCCTCGGTTTGGTGCGGTAGACTTCTTCCTTTACCCACCCCCAAAGAAAGAAGTCGCACGGTTACCGCTGAAAAACGGCAGAATCGGTTCAGTGTAACGGTGTGGTGTGGTATGACCTCAGATCAGGTTGTGGGCCCGTTCCTTCTGCGCAACACCATGAATGCTGAGCGGTACCTTGCTATGTTGCGAAACGAGGTCTGGCCGGTTGTCAGCACATGGGAGAACATCGACGATCTGATATTTATGCAAGATGGCGCCCCTCCGCACTTCGCTCTTGTTGTCCGTGAATGGCTGGATGCCCACTTCCCTGGGCGTTGGATGGGTCGTCGTGGTCCACATCAATGGCCAGCCAGGAGCCCCGACTTGACACCGTGCGACTTCTTTCTTTGGGGTGGGTAAAGGAATAAGTCTACCGCACCAAACCGAGGACATTGGAAGAACTGGAGGACCGAATTCGGGAAGTCATGTCCTCCATCCCGCCGGAGTTCCTGCTAAAGTCAGTGGACGCCATTCCTGGGCGGCTCCAGAAGCTGGTGGAAAGAGTTGGAGCCCACATTGAATTTCAGAGAAAACCTACCATGTATGCCTACCTTTTCATATTATTTATTCTGAAATAAATGGATAATATACGTATTTTTTACCAATCCAAAATAGGGAGCTACTTTCCGCCCACCCTGTATATATATATATATATATATATATATATATATAATATATATATATATAATGTGTGTGTGTGTGTGTGTATGTCAAACTACTTGGTCATTGAACGCATTTGATACCTATTCAAATTTCAGACAATCTGCTTTGAGGGCCACGGTTTTAACGAAAACGTTAACACACACACACACACACACAATTTGTCTCCATGGAAACATATCACAAAAAAAAATCACAAAATATATATATATATATATATATATATATATATATATATATATATATATCAAAGCTTGTTATATCTCAATTTAGATTGTCTTCATCTCAAAAACTACCCATTTTCATTGGATTGAAACTATGGAATGACCTGCATGCCAATATAAAAAATATTGTGAATGTAAATTTGTTTAAAACCAAGTTAAAATCCCGATTAATAATGGCATACTAAAAAAATCTAGGCTTAATATCCACTAATATTGTTTAATATTGTCCATTAATATTGTAATACATGTTTTAACTATTAATAATACTTATTTATTTATTTATTTATTTATTATTATTAATTTATAACAACTAGCTGCTTATTTTTAATAAGAGTCCAGTAAAGCCTAAAGCTTAAGGGCCAAATTAAATTAAATAAATAGTCGAGCTTCACAATTATTTATGTCATTGTAAATTGAAAAAAATTTATTTATTTTATTATTATTAATAACATAGGTTATTCTATCTATCTATTCTGTCTACTAACATATTTAAGTTTTTGAGGGCATATCTGTCACTAGAAATACTTATGGTTTATATTTTTCAACAAAATACCTGGATTTAATGTAAACAATTTGTCTCCATGGAAACATATCACAAAAAAAAATCGTTCTACATCTGACAGGAGGAATGATTTAGAAATTTTAGATTAGCAGAATTATCATACATTTGGCTAGTGAAAGTATTTTCTTTCGATACCACATCAAAAAAAGGCATTCGGAGCAGTCGTTTTCGTGAGTGTCAAAAAAGTGTACCGTTTCTAAATTTTATTAGTTTCGAAAGCATTTATATACATTTGGAATTCATTTATAATATAAAAATTAAAGTTGTGTAATTCGCAAGTCGGATATACTTGAAAACAAACTTGGCTTTTTCGCTATCTTTAATCGGTTACTTGGATTTGCTAAATAACATATATTTATGTATTCAGTTCAATTACTAACCGCCATTAATTAATTGAACGGGTCAGGATTTATTTATTTACAGTAGTTAATTCTTTTTAATGGATTCTTTGGAACTTTACTAAACGTTATCTTTAGTAGCTCACAATAGAGATACAGATATATCGCCGTGAAGTTTATTTACATTGAAGTTCGTTTTGGATTTGGGACTAAGCAATATTTGTGTAACGAATATGTGACATTAATTAATGTGGGATTAAAACATTACGAACCAATATTTCCCACAGTTACACGTTTTTCTCTCTAGGTCCAAATTAGAAAGCAACACAGCCTACTAGTACAAACGTTTTCAAGCTAGGCTCGTTCTATAACATGTTTGTTCCCCTTGTCGATATTACGAGTTGGGCCTACACAAACGTTATACCCAATTCATACCAGGCAATTTTAGGGAAACGAAAGCGGAAACTACCCAATAGTTTACGAAACTGCCTCTAGTGCGGAGAGTTTGGTAAATAAAACGAATCGTTACCAAAACTGTCTCCAAGGAAATACTCCCAACCATTAAGTATTTTGGAAACTAAAAAAGAAACTATATAGTCTACGTTTGATAAAATGCATGCTAGCTATTTTAGTAATTTTTCTTTCATGTGGGCATTGATTATCAATAACTACAAACTCATTATATAGTTATAGGCATATTGTTCTTTTGTTTTATTTTCTTAAGATACAAAGGAGCTATTGAGAAAGGAAACTTACTTCGGATCTAGGCCTCGGCCTAGGTCAACTATGCTTGTAGCAACCTCGAAAATTTGTTCAGATAGATCAGCCCGAAGATGTGAAAAATAGTTTGTTTTTTATCCACTGGTCACGTATTATTATAGTTTAATATTAACTATCATGATAATAACACCCTCTAGTGGAAACTTTCGTTTTTACTTATTATTAGAGGTTATAATTTTTTAGTGCTATTTTTCTGAAAATGATTAAGCAGTTGACATTAAAGTCGGTTGACATTTTTGTTGGCATTTTCATCTTGCGTGAAACGGATTTTACTATGAATGTCATTAAAATCAGATAAAAAAAACTCTGTCGTGTTAGACCTTAACTTCGCCTTGCCCAGGTCAAGAGTCTTGACTGCAAGAATCGATCGTTTGGTTCAGGTCAAGATGGAGATCTCGTTGAAGGGTGAGTAATTCCAACTTTTATTTATTTCATGGTTATTCTGTTGTTCATTATAATAAATCATAATATTAATATAAATACAATGTAATGACGATGTAGGTTGTAGTAATTCTTTGCTGTATTTGGTATATTTAAAAATTTAGCGATTTTTAGTAGGTTACCTAATGAACATAGGAAATTCCATCGGTATTTCCGTTAATTTAACATTAACATATTAACATGTTTGTGTGTTAAGATAGAAATTACAGAGTAATTTTTTGTATTATATATATATATATATATATATATATATATATATATATATATATATATATATAATATATATATATCACGAAAAGGTCAAATATGCAATAAAACATCGCGATATCAAATTAAAAAAGCTAAAGTTAAAAAATCTCAACGGAATGTCAAGGTCCAACAGCGCATGGAGGAAGTGTCCACCTCGTGAATGTATTAGGTTGTAGCGTCAACGCGCGTTCGCGTTCAGGCGCTTTAGTCTCTTGCACATGGCGATATTGTTTTAAAAAGTATTGAGGTACTTAGGGTTATTTACTTAAACCTTTGAGTTATCGCCATAGAATGAAAGCGGACCGTGAAAAGTACGGGGACTAAGGGAGCCACACGAATCTTTGGTGGTGGTGATGAGTCGGTTGCATTATTTCTATTGTGGTCGTCGGTGTGTGAACCGTGGCACTCTTGTGGAATCAAGCGTCCTTTTGGTCAGAGTTGCCAACTGTTCTTTTGTAACAATACAAACAGGTCAAAATTTGTTGATAAAGTAAATAAAAGGTCAAATCACCACGTCAATATTCTTATTCCATCTGACATTTTCTAAATTTTCGATCTAGACTTTATCGTTGTTATTAGAAAGATATCAGTGTGCTGAAATGGCCTATATACTATTCGAAAGAGTGATTAGATGTCAAGCTTAGAATAAGGTATAGACAGTTCATATATATTAGGCCTATATCTCTATATCCCTATCATGACCCCCACAGTTAATTGTCCAAATGGCAACATCAACACTGTTCATGTAGTTTTAATACTGTAGTATGGATTCACTTACGGTGAGGGGTGGGTGGGTAGGTGGGGAGTTCCAGTGCCAATTGAATATAGAGTATAAATAAAATTTCTTATATAAATGTGACGTCATACTATTAACTTTAGCGACCACCATTTTAAAAGAAAAACTTGAAAGTATGTATCATACAAGGGTGTAACTAGGCCGCATTATACTCACGTGCGTATAGTTTTTTCTTGCGCATATCGTAATTCCGGAAAGTTTTGAAAGTTTTTTACAATTGAACAAGATTTCTTCAAAAAAATACTTTAGGAAAAAATTTTAAAAAGGTCATTAATACAAAATATCCCGCAGTAAATTATACTTCCACATATATTTAATGAGTATATTGATGTAAGGAAAATCATACCATAAAATGACGTCTTGATAGTTGGTCATTTGGCACTGGAAAAAGTTTTAAAATTATAGTAGATAATTAATCAATTAAAAGTTTAACATATATATAAATTTGCATAAAAATTAAATGAATAATGTATTAACTCTAATTAGGGTGACATTAGAATAAATTACCACACAATACAGTATTATCACATCACAAATGCAATGTAATAATGTTTGTATAATGGAGGCACTACATCGAGACATCAAGTTCCGAGATGCCCTCTACTCTACCCGACGCTATCATCGCAACCATTGGCTTGTACCCAAACATCCATGTTATCCTCCACACACTGCTGACCATGCCAGTCTCCACTGCCACTGCTGAGCGCTTATTCAGCACGCTACGCCGCCTAAAGACGTATCTACGTAGCCAAATGACTGATGAACCACTGACAAGCCTCGCTCTTCTCCACATTCACCAGGATATTGATGTAGAGGTCAACGCTGTAATTAAGGAATTTAACGCCACAGGACACCAACGACGTGCCCTCGTCTTTGAATAAAGTATGATCCAATGTATAGGTTTTTACATTCAAATGTTTATTATTTATAATACATTTCTTACACTCATATGGTACGTTTGTAGAACATGTGCTGTTGGTTGACGATCATGTATACATGTGTGTTAGCTTTGTTTTGCATTCCGTTAATGCATTTTTGACGCAATAAACGTTAAAAATCGTTCGGTTCCCGGGAGCTTACAGCGCTCCCCCAGACTCGCTTCGTTCGACGTAGATCCACGCCTGCGTATAAAATTTAAGTCTGGTTACGCCCCTGTCATATGTAAGGTTTAGAGACTGATGTAATTCAGCACACTTGAAGCACGCTGATCTAATGCTACTATGAATGTAGAGTATAGTGGTCACTGGGAACACTGTCTTAGGCATAACACTGATATTAATAATCACAAGCTGACCTGGCTGACCAGTTCCACCCAGATGACACACACACACACACACACACACACACACACACACACACACACACACAACGGTGTTTAAGAAAATAAATAAATCTTCCGTTCATCTTAAGAAGACATAAGGTAATAGTAATAGACTATTACAGGGTTTTTCAAGTAATAGTAAGAGAAGGCAAAGTAATAGAAAATAATCTATTACTTTTCTATTACAGTGGCAATGGACATATTGTGTGAACAAAGAACTGAGAAATGAACTAAATCTACTCTAAGTAAAATAAACATGTATGTGAACTAATATTGTGGCAAATTTTTCCTTCAGTAAAGTAAAATTTATCAAGACCTACAGTATCTAAAATTGTAATGATTTAGTTGAAACAAATATTTGTTATTTGGCTGCCGCTCAGCCTCATCCTGGATCCATGAGTGCAGAGCCCTCTGCTTCTCACTCTTATCCTGAATCCCTGAATCCAGACACTGCTACATCACCAGCTCAATACCATCTCGCACAGGGTACCCCCCAAGGGCCTTGGTGAATCGGGATGCTGGGAATGCAGTCGGGGGTTGTGATGAGGAGGCATCTTCCACACTGGTGGTAAGGAGGTGCCGGAAGCGAGCGACCCCTCCGAGAACTGCAACCACTGCAGTAGCTAATGGTGGTGGTCCCTCAAGGGGGTCTGGTCCCATTCATGCACCGGCTAGAGGAAGTCAGCCTGTGGCAAAGGCTGAGAGAGAACGGCGGGGTATCATAGGGGCTGCCAAAACAGATCGTATGATGGCTGTACCAACGCAAACCGCAAACATTTTCGTCTCGATATGTCGACCTGATCTTACGGCCGAGGAGCTGCAGGCATTTGTGGAAGATAAAGAACCTTCAGGTTACATGTAGGAAAATTGACTCCAGATGGACTTCGTACAGTTCCTTTCAAGTTACAACAGTCTGTGATGATCCAGGGGTATTTATGGATCCAACAGTATGGCCGGAACGGGTATATGTACGGCGGTTCTATGAGAAGAAGGGAAGAATAACACCTGCAGCCCCTCTCGCAAGTGCTGGAGAAGGTAATTATGGAGACATCATGCGTCGTACTGTGGAGGAAAATCCAGCTGGGTCTAATGCTGTAACTGCTGTGCCTGGTATAAGTGGAATTCAACATGTAGAGATGGTTGGCAGAACTCCTGCATCTTCCTAATTGCAACATTCAAGGTACTCTCTTATAACTGTAGAGGCCTAACCTTAGGCAATAACAGCAAACACAGGCGGATCATAATTGATAAACTGTTAGAGGATGCTGATATTCTCTGTCTGCAGGAAACATGGCGATGGAAACAGGACTTAAAGGACCTGAATAGCCTGTCCAGTAACTTTCATGGGATAGGGGAGGCCACCAGAGATAAACAAGATGGTCTCCTTGCAGGCCACCCACCTGGTGGGGTAGCTATTCTCTGGAGGTTGGGGTATGGGAAATATATTAGTGAATTAAAACTTGGTTTGAATTGGCTAACTCAGGCAGAGCTGGGCACTTGCGTTTTTTTTTTGCGGTACTGCGGTACTACCGTGTTGGTCGGTACCGCGGAAAGTACCGCGGGAAATTTGAATGCGGTAGCGGTACTGCTGTACTTTCAGCGATCCTTTGCGGTACCGGTTTGGTAGTGCGGTAGTAGTACCGCAGTACCGCAGTACCGCAAAAAACGCGCAAAAAAACGCAAGTGCCCAGCTCTGGGTCACCGTCACCGTCACTGCTTAATGATAATTATTTGTTTAGCAACCACTTAAAAGCTTTCTGTGAAGATAATAACTTGACCCTTTCATCCATGTGTTGTCTTCCTGGTGATAGCTTTACTTATAAATGTTAGTGATAGTTGGCACACCACCTCATGGTTGGATCATTGTATTTGTATGTTCATTATACACACTGATTCACTGGCCTACTTAATGCTCCAGACAACTATCTCTTAATCTTCTATGGACCTCTTGTATAATGTTTGTACCTGTTGAGTCTGAAATAAAGTGTTTGTTTGTTTGTTAACACACTGCTTCTAATTGCATTTAAATAAACAAAGATCCTTTTCGAATGAGTGAAGTACCCAACATACAAAAGTAGTAGTAATAGATGAAAATTGAAGTAATAGTAATAGAAGGAATCAAAAGTAATAGTAATAGAAACCCAGTAATTAACCCTATGTCTGTTATTAAGACGCATACATAGCCGTAATTTAAAAATAAGTGAAGAGTAAATATAAACACAGTTGTATAAATATTTATTAACATGTCAAAACATTACTCTTTTTATGAGTATAGTAAACTCTAATAATGGTGGCAATAGTTATATTCCTATTGCTTTGTATAATGCATCCAATTCTTTTTAGGAATAATACCCCGTTTAATGTATGAGGTGATCTATACTCGATACACAGAGCCTTAAGGTCATTTAGGGTTATTTTCGTTCCTACTTTACAATTGGGCGTAACATTTTCATAATTCCTAATCTTTGAACATATAGATTCAAAAGCCCGCTCCAGTACACGGTCGGTTATTACAATATTATCATGAAAAGTTAATGTATACACAACGTTCAAAGTGAGCGTTTATTCTCTTTCCACAATTTTTTTCAATTTAAAACTGTTCAGAACTCGTAACGATGTGTGAAGAAGTCTTGTAAATCGTAGTGGCAGTTACAGCGATATAAAGAAAGAATTCCTGCGGATGAACGGTGAAGGCGAGGGATGTTTTGTAACGCTCTAGGCCAGCGTCCCAAAGCGAGTGGTACTTCTCTGGGGAAGTGTCTTCTAAATATTCTCAAAGCTCCAATCCATTCTCACCTTGTTCATCTCTTCATAAAATCGTCAATTAAGAATGTATGGGTATGCTCGAGAACATTGTCAAAATAACACGACATCAACTCGCGCATTTAATAAATGTTTCAGGTTGGGGAAGGCGGCTATTTCAAAGTCTTTCGAGGGTGAATCAGTAACGAGTAGGCATTAGTCCGTTATTAACATTATTTTTACTGAAGGTTTTTAGACTAGATTTCCATATCAATCGTGTTTCAACGCACGGTTGACACGTATCGCGACTTACAGTTAACGTACAAATAATACAATATGAAGGGGTGTCACTAATCGTTACTCTTGTAGTCTTGTACTCGCACTAACTGGTACTTTATAATTTTCATCCGACCACTTCTCAACCAACACAGAGATTTTCGATATTTCTTCAACATTTAGGTAATTAATATTACATTTGGGGGGAGTCTGTACGTTTATAATTTGTCTCGAGCACATAATTAATCGCAGCACTGCTAAGTTTAAGCACTTACTGATTTAGAAAAAAAATCACGGCGTATTGAGCGTTAAGGATACTGCTTAGCGTTCGTTCCATCTTTCTTGGTGAAGCTGCGAGGAGGAATATGAATAGCAAGACACGACGCTCTCAGCTCAGATGCAAGTGTGATGTGGCTGCTTGCTTGATTTCGTGACGCTGACCTGGTGGTGAGTCATGCGTCTTAGGATGGATGCGCCCCCTGTTGGTGGCTTGGTGACTCGGGCGCGCTGGACGAAACATGTAAGCATATGCACCTATATGAAAATGCAGTTTCGGGTGGTAGAAAAGTAAGTATTGTACACAATTATTTAACGTTGAATGAGTCGATAGTAAATCAGTTAACATAGAGTGGCTCTATTCGATAAATAGGCGTGACCATACAATTCTATTCTGTGAAACAAAAGGTACTTGTCATTAAGTTCTATTAAAAATGCACAAACCTTTAACACCTCACTAGGCACCTCATCGTGATAAACATTGATGTAGTAAAAATATTTTAAATCGTCCATAATTATTTGGCGTTTTTTGTTGCGGGCGTGCAATCGGTGATGTGTAACATGATGTAATAAGTTTTGTCGTATCATTCGTCAAATAGTTTCGTAATCCAAAGTCTTTGTTTTTCTTCACTGAGCGTTGGGTTCTTCACCTCACTTATAGTCCTAGACGCACCCTAAATTCGACACATACTCCAAGACATCTTTATCATTATGAATCCCTGTGACAATCTCGTTAGAATAACCATAAAGCACTCGAGTATCCCGACACGTCAGCCGTGCGTGAATTAAGGTATTCATTCCATCTTCAGATTTTACTGAGTACCACTTTACAAAAGTGTTGCACATAATATCAGAGGCAGCCATCGTTATTAACAAGTTAAATTTAGGAGGTGTATAAGCCCACATACAAGCAGGTAATTATGGTAAAACTTAGAAATAAAACCACCAGCTGAAGCGCGTTCACGACAACGATGTCTGTGGAAGAGTGATGAAATCACGCGGTCTTTTCACGATAGGCAATTGTGGGCAGAGCCTATACATCATGTCCAGACGGGAGATCCAAACCCAAGCGCAGCTATTCGTACTCCGTCCCATTTACACACGGGGCGGAGTCTCTATACATTATGTCCAGACAGGAATGTCACACACACACACACACATATATATATATATATATATATATATATATATATATATGCAGTAAAATCACAGAATAACACGTGATCTTATTAATAAGCAAACAACCACAGGGAAAAGGAAAAAGAAACACGAAATCCGAGCGCTTTCGTGATATATTCACATCTTCAAGGAACAACAAGTAATAGCATTACTTGTACGTACCATTCGTCTTATGGAGATCAAAAGTCATTATTGAAAAACACCCTTCTACAGTCATTACAATCACTTTTCTTCTACCATTAGACTTAGGCATCTTGGGCTTTTACACTGAGCGCATACCATATGACACTCCTTACAATGGTTTAACAAATCATTCATAAACTCAAGGCACCCCTTACACAAATCGTGATCACGTCCACACTTACGACTTCTGTCATAACGTAAAGCGTTCTGATACGCTGAATAGGAAGGCAGGTTGGTGCCAAGCCTAAAATGAGCACAGGTCTTGTACGGTCTGTCACACGACTCTTAAAAGCATACATTGTCCTATCTTGCTCATCCAAACTAGGGGTGTACCGGATATATATATATATATATATATATATAGATATATTATATATATATATATATATTATATTACAGGGTGAGTCAAAAGTCTCCATACATAGGCAAAATGGTCACTTTATTATGCAATCACTTGTAAGTCACAAAATATGCTCTATGTGGGCACCATTACACTGAATGCACATACGGATGCGTTCCTCCCAGTCATGGCAAACGGCGTTAACACGTCTGATGTTATGCGTGCACACGCATCACGAATGCGTTCCTTTAGGTGGTCCGTGTTTTGTATTTTCACCTGGTACACCATGGCCTTCAAGTGCCCCCACAAGTAAAAATCAAGGGGGGTGAGGTCTGGGGACCTCGGAGGCCACTCCACGGGACCACGGCGGCCAATCCAGTGACCCGGAAACTGCTGACCCAGCCACTGGCGCACGCAGATACCGTAATGGGGTGGCGCCCTGTTTTGCTGAAAGTACGCTGGAAATCTCCCGTCCTCGTTCAGCAGAGACGGCATGACTGTCTCTTGCAGCATGTTTAGATACATTTCGGCATTCAGATTGGTGTCAATGAAAAAAGGGCCAACAATTGTGTTGCCCCATATCCCGCACCACACCATCACTTTTCCAGCGCCTTGCGTCTTTGAGGGACTCATCCAGTGCAGGTTGTCATCACTCCAATAACGTACGTTTTGACGATTAACCTCTCCATAAACATAAAAGTTGGCTTCATCTGAAAACAGGATGCCAGCCGAGAACTCCGTGTCTTCGTCCACTTTTGTTCTTGCCCATTCACAGAATTCCAGCCGCCTGTCCAGGTTGTCTTCGCTAAGATACTGCAACATTTGCATTTTGTATGGATGCCATCTGTGCTCTTTCATAATGCGGACGATACTCCTTTGGCTGACACTGCATTCTGCAGACATCCATCGAGTGCTTTTTTGGGGACTCTTTGCGAACGCTGCCAGCACCATGGTCGCTGTGCCTTCATCGGTGGCTGTTCGTGGACGGCCTCTTCTCGGTTGGTCTGCAACACTTCCAGTCTTTTGAACTTCTCAATGAGTTTGGCAACGGTGTCGTGTGTGATGTGCGTGCCGGGGGCGTGTTTCCTGTTAAAATCCTCGGCAACCTTGCGACAGCTTCCTGATCCTGCCAGAAGAATGATCTCTATACGCTCTTCTTGGGACAAAGGCATCTCAGCACATCACCTGCAAAAAAAAAAAATAATAAATAATCATTCATTTATCATGACCATTTTGCCTATGTATGGAGACTTTTGACTTACCCTGTATATAATAGGACACATCACATGCTTCAAGTTGTACAATGTAGTATTAGTTGATACGTATTCATTTATTTCCACTTAAATGGTTTTTAAGTACCTCTGAGATCAGCTGAATTTAATATTAAGTCAGAAAGGTTTTCAGTTATGCTAAAATATGTTTTGATATGTGAACAGTGTAAAAGTCCTAGGGTGTGAAAGTTATGTAGTTGTAGAGAGATAAACCAATTGTGAATTAGACTTTGTCATATGAACTTAATGTGCAATTACGATGTTTAGGTTTTTTTTTTTTAATTATTTAATAATATATTGGCTGAAAAGATTTCCCATTTTATCTCTGTGCTTTTGAAATAAACGTCTTACTATTGAGTTTACATCACAAAATGGTTACGTACTGTTGTTAGTGGGCTAATAACATCCCCTTAATCTGCTTTGTGTAAATAATGTATCTAAGTAGGGCTTAATTGCGTCTGTTGACTCGTCATCTACCTTAAGAAAGCTTCTGCTAAGTTATGATTCACTTTGTACAAAGAAATTTGAACTTAATTTGGTAGCTAATACAAAAAGAGAAATACTTTCTGAAGCTTCAAAGATACTTGATCCCATGGCCTTGTTCCTACCTTGCAACTGTTAGAGCAAAAATATTTCTCCAAGAGCAATGGAAGAAAAATGTAGGCTGGGATGAAACAGTACCAATCAAAGATCACGCTAATGTAAAATCTTCTGTGAATAGGGGAAAATATTAGCTAGTAGGCTTGTATTCGGTCCTCACTTGATGTAATGCAATCATGTGCATATTTATAGATCCTGAAAATAAAATTCTTCATATTTCTGGTTTGTCTAATGAAATGTTTGATGAATTGACTAGCAATGAAGTGACTAATGCAGGAAAGTGTGACCATGGAATCATAGCACACAAACTTAAGAAAACAGGAATTACTGGAAAGCTAGGAAGGTGGATATTTAATTTCTTAATGCAAAGAATGGTGGTAAACGGAGTTAAGTCGGAAGTCTCGGAAGTCGTGAGCTCTGTCCCACAAGGGACAGTATTAGCTCCCTTGCTGTTCATAATAATAATGATTGCAGATATTGATGCAGATATTAAGGACAGTATTGTATCATGCTTCGCAGATGACACAAAGATATGTAAAGAAACATTGAACGAAGATGACATAAGAAAATTACAAAACGACATTGAAACATTATTCCAATGGGCAGAAGACAACAATATGAAGTTCAAAGAAGAAAAATTCAAACTTCTAAGATATGGTAATAACAAAGAGCTACAGGAAAAGGGTACAAATCTCTGCAAGCCAAACAGATAACACCAAATCCACAAGTCAGGGATCTTGGAGTAATAATGTCGTCGGATGCAGAATTCAGAGAGAACTATAAAATCAAAATCACAACGGCTAGAAAAATAATGGGAATCATCTGGAGGAGCTTCCGCAGCAGAAAAGTAAACATCATGCTCAAATTATGGAAGAGTCTAGTCCTACCAATAAATAATTGAGTATTGCTCAGTACTCACAAGCCCACACAGAAAACGAGACATTGCGAACATTGAAGCTATACAAAGGACTTTTACGTCTAAGATAGAGGAAACGGAAGGTGAAGGCTACTGGTCTCGACTACAATCCCTGGAACTCTATTCTCTTGAAAGAAGGCGTGAGCGGTACACAATAATATACATATGGAAAATACTTGAGCTCTGTCCCTAACCTCAGAAATGAAATAGAAACAAACTGGAATGAGAGAAGAGGCAGATTTTGTACGGTCCCAGCTGTGGTGGGACAAGGGGCCATAAAAACGAGGATGGAAAATACCCTCGGAAAACGGGGCCCAAAGCTTTTCAATGTCCTTCCAAAAGAAGTGAGGAATCTCCAGCTTGTTCTTGAAGTTATTCAGGTCGTTGTGCTGGACAGATTCTTGTGCAAAGTCCCTGTGGATACGAGGGCAGGAGATCAGAGAGCAATTCCCTCCTTCACCAGGTCCCGCAAATGAGGCGGGATGCTGCAGAGGGGTCGACCGCAGGTCGATCCTGAACCGTCGTTCAAACTTAACAAAAGTAAGTATATGTATATGTAGGAGGGGTTCACAAACCTCTTCTCCACACCATTACCAGTTCCAGTAAAACGTCATTACCAGATACCTCTTTCGGTCATTAATTTATCTAGTTTATTCTTAAAAGTCTCCAAAGTATGGGAACTCGCAACTACTTCATCTAAGCCAGCGTTTCTTAACCTGCGGTGCTAGCACCCCCAGGGGGTCCTGAAATCGATTTTAGGGGGTGCTGGAAAAGGGCTTCTGTCGTGCAGTATGGATACGTTAGGTCCGTTAACCAAACTCCTTCACAAACTCCTAATCTTTTCTATTTTATTAGTTACAGATATTATTGTATGAGAATTTGAATATATATTTAATTACGAAAGATTTATTGCACGTTTACATTATCACCATTAATATTAAAAAGGAAGACGTTGACTCTGTCACAAGAAATTTACTTTTTTTTTTTTGCATGATTTTGACCCCAAGATTAGCGGGTAAGTAATTCTCCTTGATTGTTATTCTTAACATTTCTTTTGGCCGCTTGATCTATTGTTATATTGAAGAACAAGTATTTTATTATATTGTTATAATGAAGAAAGTATTTAGGTTTGAATTTGTAAATATAATTCTTTGTGTATCTTGTCTTAATATCGTTTTAAAATTTTCCTCGTTTATTTTTTACTCTAAATGTGCTGCTTTTAAATGTATGTTCACTTTGCTTTAACTTGATATCTTTTCATTCAAAATATTATTGGTCAACTATAAATTGTACTCATATTCTTAGTAGCAAAAAGCACTACGCAAATACAAAACAAATAACTTTTGCTAACTTTTTGCTGCTAACCAGGTGAAGTGGGTGCTGGACTGCCTAGACCTAACTACAGGGGGTGTTGATGTCGAAAAAGGTTAAGAAACGCTGATCTAAGCTATTCCAGAATTTTATTATTCTATTTGAAAAACTACGTTCTACTAACTGTGATTTACATCTTTGCTGAAAAGCTTAAGGCTATGGCCTGGCTTCTTGTCCTATCATTGTGATCCTTTGTAAAAAGAGAGTGGAAGTCTCTATTATCTACTCTTATTATTTATATACTTCTATCATATCACCTTGTAACCTTCTTCGCTTTAGGTAAAACATGTTTAGGTGCTCCAGTCTCTCTTGTAACTAAGGTGTCTAAAGCACGGTATCATCCTTGTGGCTCTCTTTTGTACTTTTTCTAGTCTGTCTTTGTCTTGTTCTTAATAAGGACTACTGAACTGAATGCAATACTCAAGAAGAGGCCTCATGTATGAAGTATAGAGCCTACTTATAATTTCTGGTGATTTATATTCTATATGTTTTTGTATTAGGTTCAATCTAGCATTATATATATATATATATATATATATATATATATATATATATATATATATATATATATATATATATATATATACAGGGTGGGCGGAAAGTAGCTCCCTATTTTTGATTGGTAAAAAAATACGTATATTATCCATTTATTTCAGAAGAAATAATATGAAAAGGTAGGCATACATGGTAGGTTTTCTCTGAAATTCAATGTGGGCTCCAACTCTTTCCACCAGCTTCTGGAGCCGCCCAGGAATGGCGTCCACTGACTTTAGCAGGAACTCCGGCGGGATGGAGGACATGACTTCCCGAATTCGGTCCTCCAGTTCTTCCAATGTCCTCGGTTTGGTGCGGTAGACTTCTTCCTTTACCCACCCCCAAAGAAGAGTCGCACGGTGTCAAGTCTGGGCTCCTGGCTGGCCATTGATGTGGACCACGACGACCCATCCAACGCCCAGGGAAGTGGGCATCCAGCCACTCACGGACAACAAGAGCGAAGTGCGGAGGGGCGCCATCTTGCATAAATATCAGATCGTCGATGTTCTCCCATGTGCTGACAACCGGCCAGACCTCGTTTCGCAACATAGCAAGGTACCGCTCAGCATTTATGGTGTTGCGCAGAAGGAACGGGCCCACAACCTGATCTGATGTCATACCACACCACACCGTTACACTGAACCGATTCTGCCGTTTTTCAGCGGTAACCGTGCGACTTCTTTCTTTGGGGGTGGGTAAAGGAAGAAGTCTACCGCACCAAACCGAGGACATTGGAAGAACTGGAGGACCGAATTCGGGAAGTCATGTCCTCCATCCCGCCGGAGTTCCTGCTAAAGTCAGTGGACGCCATTCCTGGGCGGCTCCAGAAGCTGGTGGAAAGAGTTGGAGCCCACATTGAATTTTAGAGAAAACCTACCATGTATGCCTACCTTTTCATATTATTTCTTCTGAAATAAATGGATAATATACGTATATTTTTACCAATCCAAAATAGGGAGCTACTTTCCGCCCACCCTGTATATATATATAAGCGTGATTAGAGTGTTAATTTTAATACAGCGCACATACTATAAAAAGTGTTATATACAAATAATACAATAATCTGTAGCTATAAACAGCTGATCCTGTCCCAAGAATTCCTCAGCTTAGAGGACAAACGCTTGAATTAACTCAGTTCCTGCAGAAGAAATATATGAAGGCGACTTTCACCATACAAACTTAGTAATTTCTACGATAGTTCAATATATGAAAGCCTGGTATGTTTTTATATTTATCACTTTTGGTTGGTTTCCAGACCGAATTGGTCATTCGTTCGAATCATGAAGAAAGAGCCCTTTTATTATATGCTATAGGGCCATAGGCCTAATATGAGCAACGATAGGGACTACCTATGTTAATAAATCACCCCCCAACCTCGCTCTAATAAACTATCACTAATGGCTATCTTAATTCCAAAACTTTCCTTTTACGATGTGGAGAACTGTAAAACCATATTTAATGGAGATGTATACAGTATGTACAGATTCAGAGAGAGACTTTTTATTATATGCTATAGGCCTAATATGAGCAACTATAGGTAATACCCAGATTCGTATTCTTATTCGTGAAGAATAAACTAGCTTTGTTTGTTTCTTATTAATATAAATAAACGTGTCCTGGCGTACCTAAATATTGAAGCATATTATACCGGGTGTCCCATTCGAAATGAAACAACTTTGAAACCTTATAATATTTTATTGAATGATGCAAACAATGTAATATTCACACAGTAAATAGTCAATGTCATAAGTTTCATATGATATATGTGACTTATAACATTTAGATACATTAGAGTTCTTTATTGTATGCATCCAATATGTGCACCATTTGTAGCACGGACCAGGTCGCAACGGTACTCAATTTCACTCCACACGTTGCCTAGCATCTCAGGGGTTACAGAGTCCACCGCTTCTGTGATGCGCTCTTTCAGTTGAACGAGGAATCTACAGTTCGACACTTGACACGATGGATGGACTTTCCCTGGGTTACCCTTTTGGGGAGGTCATTCTCCCTCTCCACCAAAACCCCCTCACCCCCCTTTATACCACTTGGGGGATAACCCCTCTCCCATTACCCCCACCCCTCTCCCCCATTTACCCCCACCCTTGCATTAGCTTTTAAATCAATATATGATTTCGCTTACGGCGAGGGCACCTTCGATGCCTGGGTTGCCCCTTTGGGGAGGTCATTCTCCCTCCCCCCCCAAAACCCACTCACCCCCCTTTATACCACTTGGGGATAACCCCTCCCATTACCCCCCACCCATCTCCCCATTACCCCAACGCCTCCCCCATTTACCCCTATCCCTCTCCCCTATTACCCTCCCCTTGACAGACGGACACTTTTTTGGTCGCTATACCACTTGTGGGGGATAACCCCTTCCCCGATTACCCCCACCCTTCCCCGATTACCCCCACACCCTTCCCCCATTACTCCCCACCCCTCTCCCCCATTTACCCCCACCCTTGCATTAGCTTTTAAATCAATATATGATTTCGCCTACGGCGACGGCACCTTCGGTGCCTGGGTTGCACCTTTTGGGGGAGGTCATTCTCCCTCCCCCAAACCCCCTTCACCCCTTATACTAGGGATGTGCCGGATACCACTATCCGGCCGGATAACAGCTATTATCGGTATCCTGTATCCGGCCGGATAGATGTCGGTATCCGGCCGGATAGCCGGATATTTATGATAGTCTTTTTTGTAATGGGAATACCATCTGGGCCCGCCCCTTTCCAAGCTTAGCTTGCATAGCCTTTAGCTAGCAAAAGTTGAATATAGTTGTACAAAAATCTAAAATTAAATAATTGATAAATAAGCATGTACCACTACTAGTATGTAACTATATTAACACTGCTAAAAAGGCAAAATGTTTGGTCCAGCTAAAAGTGTGACGCATAGCTAAGATCCAGCTTCCCTTACTTTTTAATTTTTATTTTTATTTTTATTTTTTATATATATTGCAAATTACAATATGAAAAAATATGAATTAGCGAAACCTTTTATTAAGATTTGAGATATAAAATAAAACATATAGCCTAATCAAATATACCAGTAAGGTAAGTGAAATTATTAAAATAGCAAAACCTTAAAAGTAAAAACTCACATTAAACAATAAAAATTAATACTATGTTCAAGACACTAGATTCACAAGTTTAAATCAAATTTTCGTCCATTGTGATGGATAAAAAGAAGCATCTCCCCTCGCTTTGGTAGCAAAGTACTTCTTTTTTCTTAAAAAATATTTCCGTATTCGGAAAACATTCTTTCTGAGAAAACTGAAGATGCTGGTGTCACTAGCCATTTTAGAGCAATTTCTTGAGAGATGAAAGGATTCTTCATTTTTCCAAATTTCAAGTGGAGATAGTCGTCTGCTGATATGTTTTTTTTTGCATATTGCTCAGTTTCCTCTGCTATTTCTGCGAATGAAGCCATCTTGCGGCTTTTTTAAACTTTTCTCACCAGGTATCTTTTCTGAATTTTCTTGTGTTAGTTCCCCGAAACAAGCAGAGAGTGGATCATCATCAAATTTGCCTTTTTCTTCCTGTTGAGGAGGAAGAAGAATTAGAATCGTCGCTGCTGTGAGCCTGTTCTTCAAAATATTTATCTCTAATTTCTCTAGGTTGTTATTTCATTTATTTCTTCATTAACCATGTCTTAATATTTTCCTTTTGTTGATCTTGAAAAACAAAAATTTAAATCGTGGATCAATGACAGTTTGCTAGAGCATACTTCCGATTTGTTAAGACATTTAGACACTTCTTTTTTCATGCTTTCATTGGCAAAAAATCGTGACCGCAATGACTTCAACAGTTCATCTTTTGTAGTTTGGACTCCTTGATCATCCTGGTCAATTTTTGAAAGAAACCTTTCAAGCGCGCACATGTTTGGGATAACAGTAGAGGTAAACTATATTCTGTACTCATTTTGGGTGAGTTTAAAAAATGGCTGTAAAAGCTTTAAAAGATTTTCAATCAAGTGCCACTCATTAGATGAAATAACAAGTAATTCACTATGATCAGCAAGGTATATTTGAACTGATTTTTTCAACTTAACCATACGTTCTAGCATCAAAAGATGAGTTCCAGCGCGTTAAAACATCTTGTACCAATAGAAGAGGAACATAACCCTGTTGTGTTTGGAGAGCTTTAAATTCAGAAGTAGCCAGTGGGGAGTGGTTAAAATGCGTCACTAAACGTCGACACTTTGCCAAAAGATCTTTTATAGATCGTTGAGCCATTAATGCATCATTCACCACTAGCTGTAGCAAATGAATTGAACAGTGAACAGAAGGTATTTCCGCAAGGTCACATCCCAAAGCTATGTTAGAAGCTCCATCTCTGACCAATATATTACGCCTTGATCTGTCAATATTCCATGATTGCCACATAGATTGCAATTTGTCCGCTATATTAATTCCTGTATGCGATCCTGAAAAATGAGCTGAATGCAATACTGAATTACAATGAGTGTAGTCATTCATGATCCAATGACCTGACAAGGAAATGAATGATTCATTTGAAGAAGAGCAGGTCCAAATATCGGAAGTGAATAATGTATTTCCCTTCTTTCAATTTATTCATAACAATTTCTTTGAGTTCTTCATAGATTTTGGGTATGACTTTTTCTGAAAAATATGTTCGATTTGGTAGCAAATACCTTGGCTGTACGTGGGCCATCAGTCCTATAAAGCCATCTTGTTCAACTAAACTAAAAGGATGGTTGTCCAATGCCATCATTAATCCTATCTTTTATGTAAAGCTTGAGCTTTTGAGTCATTTATATCCCATTATTTCTTAAAGGAAAAACTTCTCTTCTAACGTGAGTTGCTTTTCCATGGCAACTAATTTTTTCTCCTTCGGAGCCATTGAGGTGGTCGCTATAGGTTGATTTTGATTTTCAGATGATTTGTTAAGTTGAGACACTTCTTATATTCTCTTGAATGCAGCATCTTTGCATGATTGTGCAAAGGTTTTGTGCTATAGCACCTAGCACCCAATTTCTCTGATCCCCTTTTAATCTGTTTGGAACATAGGGAGCAAATAGCTATCGTTGATTAGTCTCATGTATTGTAAATATTTTCCAAATAAAACTAGCCATTTTAGGGGGTAAATAATGTTAAAATATTGCTGTAAGCCTGTAACTAATACTAACTAGCTATATAGCTATATGATTTAGGCAATGAAACAATCCTGAAAAGGATAAAATATAGGTAATTAGTAAAGTTATTGAAAGATAGCTATAATTTACATCAAATAGTGATTAAAATTTGATAGTATAGTCAATTAGTCAAGTAATAGCTAAATAATAATATATAAAAAATTATGAATTATTTGAATGATATTATCCGGTATCCGGCCGGATATTTTTTTATTATCCGGCTATCCGGTATCCGGCCGGATAGTAAAAAATACTATCCGGCACACCCCTACTTTATACCACTTGGGGGATAACCCCCTCAGCATTATCCCCCACCCCTCCCCCATTACTCCCACCCTCTCCCCCATTACCCCCATTTACCCCCATCCCTCCCCCATTTACCCCATCCCTCCCCCATTTACCCCCATCCCTCCCCCATTTACCCCCATCCCTCCCCCATTTACCCCCATCCCTCCCCCATTTACCCCATCCCTCTCCCCCATTTACCCCCATCCCTCCCCCATTTACCCCATCCCTCTCCCCCATTTACCCCCATCCCTCCCCCATTTACCCCATCCCTCTCCCCCATTTACCCCCATCCCCCCCCATTTACCCATCCCTCTCCCCCATTACCCTCCCCGTGACAGATGGACAGACGAACACTTTTTTGGTCGCTATACCACTTGGGGGATAACCCCCTAACCATTATCCCCACCCCTCTCCCCCATTTACCCCCATTACCCTCCCCGTGACAGACAGACGGATACTTTTTCGTTCGCTACTCCTTTATATATATAGATCAGTGGTGGGCACCGTTAACCAAAAAGTTAACTTCGATAACGATAATCCGTTAACCCCAATTTTTAACTCCGATAACGATAATCCGATAATTTTACTACAAAGTTAACGAAAGTTAACGATAATCCGTTAACGATAACTATTTTTACTAACATTTAAAAAAATCAAGGAAAAAAGCTTTAAAACCCATAGAAAATGTTTATTTATGCAAAATCCAACAATAAATAGGTATTTAACTGTATTTTATCAAGTTTTGCAACTTTTTTGCTTAATAACTTTTTTTTATTTTAATAAAAAATGTACTGATTACATGTTTTGAAACCCTTGTAACTACTAACCATTAACTAAATTTTAATTTACCAGAGAATTATTATGGCGGGAACTGAAGTTATGGCGGTTTGAATTCATTCGCGGAGCGGTGATCTTCCGTGAATGACTCCTCGCAGTTAACGTGTTAACAGACTTTAACAGACTAAATATCGAGTTATCGGAAGTTAACTGGTCCGATAACGATAAATGGAAATTAACTTCCGTTAATAGTCCGTTAAAAAAAGTTAACTTCGTTAATTAACTGTTATCGGATTAACGCTTTAGTGCCCAACACTGATATAGATATATATTAGGCCGGGTCGAAATTTATATTGAAAAGGTACATATTGTGAGGAGTTTGACTGGAACACAGGAACCCCCTCATAAATTATTTTCGCTGTTTAAAGCCTCCTACCCCTGGCACAATTTTTCACTTTTTTACCTATATTGAAGAATATTTCATTTTACGAGACTTACTCTACATTCAGGTTTTTTTATGACATAAATCTTTATTAACGTATAATATTTTATTTAATAATGTACAGTATTAGGAAAATTAATTAAGTACAACAATATATTCAGAAGAAAAAATTAGAGGCATAATAAATGTGCTAAAATTCAATTCACTTTTTCATTGTTCCTTAGCACATCAAAGGGGAAGAAATTTTCAATATCATTAGGAAATTTTATTTCATGTTTCTTACTCATTCCATTGGGCCTTCCATTCAAACTTGGGCAGTTTTCGTCTTGATTCGAATGAGTTTAAGATAAACTTTTGACGGTTGTCATATCCTATTCTTTCCTGACATGCCTTTGTTACTAGGTTCACTGCCCTTTCCACACTTTGACTGTGGCATGGAAAAGAAGCTATCTCCAGTGGCTTACATCGAGCCTGTAGTAGCTCATCGTCGCTAAAATTGTTTAGCAGCGATCACTGCTTAGCTCCTTCACAACATTTGCTGGAATTTCTTTAATGTTTCCCTTTACGCGAGAATATTTGACTACCTCCAATTTTGTTAAATCTGTATACAGTTTATTCCCAATTGAACCCACAAAAGTATTTGGACCCGTTGTTTTACCATCAATGGCTTTGTAGACGTGCATAAAAGGCAGCTCATTCAAGTGCAAGAGGCACACCAACCACTGCACTGGTCTGTTAAGATGAATTTCAACCAGTTTTATGGCTCCACCAATTTTTCCTGTATTTACAGGAGTACCATCACACAGTAAAGCTTTGATAGTATCTGTGCAGTTCGAGTCTAATAATACAGGGTGATTCAAAAGTCAGGTTACATAGGGAAATACTGTATTATGTAATGATACAGGGGAATAGTCACATCACATGTTCGATATGGCCACCGTTAACGGCACTGCACTTGTGCAGCCAGCTAGGAATATCACATCAATGCGCTCCTCCTTCGATAACATCTCGTAACTCATTTACCTGCAAAGAAACAGAAAAGTCCTATGTAACCTGACTTTTGAATCACCCTGTAGTTATCAACTCTTCTGCTATGCAGCGAGCAGTTCCATTATCTGGTGTGACATGGTCTACATAGATGCTTCCTGGTTCTTTCACAATAACAGTGTTCTTCTTTTATCTTTCTACTTTTAGTTAATGTGTTATCTTTCTTTCCATCAAATCCAAGGCACTCCATCTTCAGATTTTCGGATTTAGACCTAAAAGTATTTGTTTTACCCATGCGATTTCTTTCTCTTTCTAATTTCTTTCTGTCAAGCATGTTGGTGTGGTTAAGGATCCCCATATCTTTTAAAGCTGCATTGACTATTGCAGCTGCAGCTCTACAACTTACACGATAACGATCTGTTAATGCTAGGTTTTTATAGGAGTGCCTGTTCTGAATATTCTCAGTCAATTCTAAATCGGCCTCTTAATCTACATCCTGACTCTCTGAATCTACATCCATGTCTTCTTTGGTATTTTCTATAAATTCCGATGGTAAAACATTGGTAGCTTCAGTTATTTCTTTTTGTGCTTTTAGTTGACGGTTTTGTGCTTCTTGGGCTGTTGCTAAAGATCTCTTCTTTGTTCAACTAGCTATGCGATCAATTGGTCCTAACTAATTTTTTCTGTCAAAAACTCCCATTCTGCCATTGGTATTTTATATCCTTACACCTGCAAGATTTCTATCAATTCCCTTATCGTAGCATTCACAAGAAGATATATCAAACATTTCATCATACTGAGCTACTTTTAAGGCAAAACTTTCATTTCTTCGATGTAACGGCACCTTGTTCAATTTTGAGGCTTCTTCTATTACTCGACTGACTTTAATATAGATACCCTTTGGTGTTAATAGGAAAAGAAAATTTCATCCAAATGTCTTCAGTATCTTTTACAATAACCCTGTAACAATCATTAGCAGTTGCTGATCCTTTTGATTTAGCTTCTTCACGACGGCGCACAAAAAGGTAGTGTCGCACAACATATGCTTTTGAAGGAGTCATGGCTGCTGGGAATTCCGTAGGATATCCAAAGTCTGCATTTGAGGACTTGCTTCTAGTAGTCATAGTTTATATTCAGAAGTAAAATCAAATTATATGTAATTTATAATGTATGATAATGCAAATTATAATTAAAGCAAATTTCTATTTATCTAAAACATAAAAATATCGAGCATTAAACGAACACCTTATCCTGTAACATATAACAACATTAACATATGCAAATATGAAGGTAAAAAAGGGAGGACGGGCTTGTGATAGGGGTAGTAGGGTAGCACATGCTTGATTTTTTAATATTTTGTTAGTGATAAATAAACCTCACATAGTGTACTTTTTAAGAAAACATTTTTTCCCATTTAAATATATAAAAATATGAGGGTAAAAAAGAGGGTGGGTGTGTGCTAGGGGAAGCAGGGGTAGCACATGCTTGATATTCTAATATTTTGTAAAGATGATAATATGAAACTTCTCACATAATGTACTTTTTAAGAAATAAAAACATTTCCCATTTTGGACGACCCGGCCTAATATATATATATATTTATATATATGTGTGTGTGTGTGTGTGTGGTAAACCTGCGTCCCAGTAGATAGCGAACGAAAAATAGACCTTCACAAGTCTTAACTGATATATCTGACGTGCTTTTAGGCGAATTTGTCTACAACAATTAGTCTACAGGTACAATTTATCTACAATAATTTGTCTACGGATACAATTTGTCTAGAGAAACTATTACTAATATTATTTAAAAATAAACCAATATAATTTAAATACAAAAATTAGTTGTTAACTTTTATAATTAAGTCTTGCGTTTGTGCCTTTATAGTTTAAGCTATTCTGAAACGTTTGTTCGTTTGTTGCCTTTTTTAAATCTTAGTAACTTATGTCTTAGGTTTTCGCACTTAAAATTGCAGTCATCCTGGAACTTTTACATTGTTCACTGTTTAGTAACCCACAATGCCTCTTCAATTTATTGATTCAGAGAAAGGCCATAAAAAGTTAGTACACCCTTGACGATTGGTTAGGTTAAGTCATGATATTTTCGTTAGTTTACTGTTAAAACATACGAAAATATCACGACTTAACCTAACCAATCGTTTTTTTAAATAATATTAGTAATAGTTTCTGTAGACAAATTATTGTAGTTAAATTGTATCTGTAGACTAATTGTTGTAGATAAATTGTTGTAGATGAATTGTATCTTTAGACAAATTCGCCGGACACCATCTGACGTAACGCGCTAAACAGATTATATAATAATAATGGTAGTAGTAGATTTTTAAATGCTTTTTTAATGTTTATGTATATAATCACAGGTCCCTCTCCATCATAGACTATA
The DNA here is from genome assembly GCA_023014485.1 of Bathynomus jamesi. Taxonomy (NCBI): domain Eukaryota; kingdom Metazoa; phylum Arthropoda; class Malacostraca; order Isopoda; family Cirolanidae; genus Bathynomus; species Bathynomus jamesi. Next base: position 87,135 of record JAJOZX010010704.1, on the reverse strand, counting down.
TTTTTTTTATGCTTTTTAGAAAGTTAGTTTCTGGGGGAGCTTTTCCGATGATAGATGTGATTAAAATGGTATATTTACAAAAGTTTGCCAATATATATATATACATACACACACACACACCCCTATATATATATGTTGTTGTCTTGGTAACGAACAGTACCTTTGTTTACAAAACTTGTTTAAAACGATCACGCAACTGAATGCCTAAATAGTATGGTGACCTTTACTGCTAATGTGGTACTGCTATTTAACGCCAGTGGTTTATATAAATTAATAGTAAAACCTGTACAGGTTGCTCGCAGTCCATAAGCGTATATCAAGATCTTTCATAAATAATTTTGTCAACCAGAAGTCCTTGAGTGCCAAAGTCGGACCAAAGTTACATCAAAAATTCGTATCTGAATAAAAGATACGATGCTTTAATTCGAATTTAAATATTTAATGAAGAGAGCGTCGGCGCTAAACTAATTTATATTCATATATAATGGTTAAGTTTTATTAATTGAATAATATATTGTCATACCTCGGCAGTGGATCCTCATTATAGATGATAAGGGGCGATGATATCTAAATACTGGGGTACCATCATAATCTTATATATACACGTGTATATATATATAGGTTAGGTTAGGTGGACTTCCCCCTTTTTTTGGCACTGGGGGAGGGGGTTGGCACATTGCAACAAGGGGGGAAGGGAATTGGCACTCACACGATCAATATTGCAATTGCATATGCCCTCGTCCATTTTTCGGCCATACTACTGGGTTAACATGAAAAAGAAAAACTATATTATTTGTCATTTACCATTACTTATTCGAACTATAGTGGATTTAATTTCCCCAGAAGAGTTCCTTGTTCCATGCACGGTGTGTGTGTGTAACATATATATATATAATATATATATATATATATATATATATATATATATGCACACACACACACACACACACACATATATATATATATATATACAGGGCGTCCCAAAAAATGTATACACACTTTAAATAATTATAAAGGCAGTGTTTATTAAAATACATTTCATTTTCAAAATGTAATAGAATCTACAGACATTATTTAATTGTTTTGTCAACGCCTGTTTTCAAACTGACGTCCGTTCTGGTCCAGGCACTGCTGATAACGCGAAGCAATGGAATCGCAAACATCACGAAACATTTCGTTTGGTATTTGTGTGCATTCTCGTTCAATGGCTGCTCTCAATTCAGCGACTGTTGCAGGTTTTATAGCGTAGACTTTGTCTTTTAAGTATCCCCATAAAAAAAAGTCTAGTGGTGTGAGGTCTGGTGAACGCGGAGGGTATTCTACGAAACCCCTTCGTCCAATCCACATCCACATCGTGCCAAGTACCACTCGCAATACTCCACTCTTCGGTCCGGATCATCATCATCATCTTCATTAATAGCATGGACTAATCTTGGAATGTAACTTTTCCATTGACAGCGCTTCAAAATGCGTTGGACAGACGATTCTGAAATTCCTACCTCACGACTCGCTTGCCGCACAGATTTTCTTGGACTTTGGTGATACGTTTCCAGTACTCTTTCTTGCTTTGTGGGGCTTGTCGATGTCCGTGGTCTTCCGGAACGCTTCTTGTGGACATTCTGAACAGTTCCATCGGCTTCAAACTTATCTCTAATTCGAGTGATGGTAAGTCGCGTTGGTGGATCTGTTTGAAACTCCCTCCTAAACTGTCTTTGCACTTCAACTGCGTTTTCACACTTCCAGTAGCATTTTAGAATGAATTTCCTTTGTTCAAAGCTTAGTCTGACTGCCATTATTAATTCTAATGGGTTTAACTTGGAAAGAAAGAAACATCAATTGAACTATCAGCTGTTAAAGTGTGTATACATTTTTTTGGGACGCCCTGTATATAATATATATATATATATATACATATATACATATACATATACAGGGTGGGCTGAAAGTAGCTCCCTTATTTAAATTACATATAAATTATGTATAAATTGTGATTGTATTGTTATATTGTTATGGTGTGTTCTCTAAAGTGGTACAATTGTAACGTTCATTTTTTTTTTTTCATTTCAGATTGAAGGGTAACATGGCTGAGCGTTTAACACTGCAGGAGCGTGCCCAGTTGGCGGCACGGTACGAAGTTTGGCAATCTGTCGTTCGAGTTCAAAGATGGTGGCGGGCCATTCACGGACCACGTGCCCAAGTGGACCCGAAAACAATCAAGAACTGCCACTCGAAGCTCATGACCACGGGGTCTGTGGCAGATGTTCGAAGATGTGGTCGCCCTTCGACATCCAGGGCCCAGGAGACGGTGCAGGCAGTTCAGGAAATGTTCGCACGGAGTCCACGAAAGTCAACTCGCCAGGCAGCTCGGGAAAGTGGACTCTCCCGCTACTCAGTGCGAACTGTGCTGAAGAAGGAGCTGAACTGGCGTGCGTGGAAGCCGCATTACTGCCAATCTCTCTCGGACGAGGACTGCGACATTCGCATGGAGTTCGGGGAAATCATGCTGGCTTGGCATGAAGACTGGCCCCATCTCTTCCGCAACATCCTCTGGAACGACGAGGCGGTGTTCCACGTCGGAGGCTTTGTCAACCGCCACAATTGCCACTACTGGGCAGGAGAGGATCCCATGGTTACCGCTGAAAAACGGCAGAATCGGTTCAGTGTAACGGTGTGGTGTGGTATGACCTCAGATCAGGTTGTGGGCCCGTTCCTTCTGCGCAACACCATGAATCCTGAGCGGTACCTTGCTATGTTGCGAAACGAGGTCTGGCCGGTTGTCAGCACATGGGAGAACATCGACGATCTTATATTTATGCAAGATGGCGCCCCTCCGCACTTCGCTCTTGTTGTCCGTGAGTGGCTGGATGCCCACTTCCCTGGGCGTTGGATGGGTCGTCGTGGTCCACATCAATGGCCAGCCAGGAGCCCCGACTTGACACCGTGCGACTTCTTTCTTTGGGGGTGGGTAAAGGAAGAAGTCTACCGCACCAAACCGAGGACATTGGAAGAACTGGAGGACCGAATTCGGGAAGTCATGTCCTCCATCCCGCCGGAGTTCCTGCTAAAGTCAGTGGACGCCATTCCTGGGCGGCTCCAGAAGCTGGTGGAAAGAGTTGGAGCCCACATTGAATTTTAGAGAAAACCTACCATGTATGCCTACCTTTTCATATTATTTCTTCTGAAATAAATGGATAATATACGTATTTTTTTACCAATCCAAAATAGGGAGCTACTGTCCGCCCACCCTGTACAGTACATATATATATATATATATATATATATATATATATATATGGACTAAACATATGGGACCCAGGGGTTTGCTCATGAAGAAACGCAGCTTGCGCTATAATTTGAACATTTAAAATGTTTAACTTGTGTGTATTCCGTATTATTTAATTAAGTGTAAACCATAAAAGGTCATTAACCATGTCCAACATCAATCGATGAAGCACGTGTCAGGTAGATTCGGATTTAAAAAGAGGATTAACTTGTGTGATGGAAGGAATGGAAATAAAATATTGCTTTTTATTTTTGTAAGAACGAACTATATTTTTGTTTTCATTCCTTTTTTTTTTTATTTCTAAAAGGACGGTTTCAGAGGTCTACGAGTAAGGTGACAAGTAGCGTTCTGTTTTGAAAAAAGGATTAACTTCCTATTTAGGGAAGGAATTAAAAAAAATTTTATGAACATATTTGCTGTGTTTTCACATATAAGAAAGTTGTAAAAAATAATGCAAGCCGTAAATCTTATTGTCTTCATTGCCACAGCGCTGTCATTCACACGCGTCGGTTGTTGAAGTTCTGTTGCACCTATACTCTATATGCATGTGGACGCAATCGCATCCGGTGGTAACGGGCACATAGAAGTGCTCAGCATCATTCTATGACATGCATTTTTTCTTATTATTAATATCAATGTTGCCGGTGACCACTATACTCTCCATTCAAAGTAGCATTGGATCAGCTTGCTGCATTACGTCAGGTAGTCTCTAAAGTTCATAGTATAATGTTACACACACACACACACATACACATGACTCCAGATTTGAAAAAAATTTACTGGAGCACAGCTCTGAATTTACTTTTTTTCCCCTTACACCACTAGATAGGTTAATGATAGTAAACTCTTGAATTGACGACATACCAATTACAAATTGTTTTAGCTAAACATAATAATACAATAATGTACAGTTTATAACTCACCTTAAGTTTATTTATTCATTGCAGCAGCAATGTATTGATTTACACTTGCTTAAATGGGCTATGGAAATGTCAAATTTGTTGCTTTTTGCTTTATTAGATTTGGATGCAACACTTGAACTTGAAGGCATATTTTGACTCTTCTCTTTATTAACCACAACAGCTTGGTGAGTTTCTTTTGTTAGGCGCAAAATTGCATTCAATGTCTTCTGGATTTGGGAATTTTCAAATTCCTCTAAAGCAGTTTTGTTAGTCTGATGTGCAGATTCCTCACTTACCTTTTGTTTCTTAGGTGGAGGAAAAGCACTTTCTTCAGTCTGTGAAACATCTAGTGAAAAAGTTTCATTTTCTAGATTAGCAGTTGATGAAGTTGGTTCATTTTTCTGAGGTCTAGCACTAGCACATTTTGTGAACAAACTAAATGACTGCTTTGCCGTATCTCTTTGCTGCACTTCATCCTGGTATTTCTTTACTGCAATATCTAAGCTGTGGGCCCAAACTCTGGGACCTCTTGTATTGTAACAAATATTTTTTTTGGAATTAAAATGTTCCTCCCAGTTTTGCTTCTTTGAATATTTGTTCTTGCATTGACCACAAAAGTAACCCCTTTTAACACCCTCACTTTTCTCCAACTTCATCAATATTAGGATCCATTATTGATTATTGACTACCTGAAAAAATACAAAATAAGTAAAAGTTAGTAAATATAGTATGGTAAAAGTGAGTAAAAGTAAGTAAATATAGTACAATGAAAGTAAGTAAAAGTAAGTGCTTTAAACTTAGTAAAAGTAAGGAAGAGTAAGTAAAAGTAGGTAAGTTAAAGTAAGTAAAAGTAAGTTTAAACTTAACTAAACTTTTCAATTCTAGAGTCATGGTGGATTACTGAAAACCGCACAAGTAATTATCTGGCCAATTTATCAAACCTGGCCGAGATCAATGGAACATAGTCCAATCCTGATAATTTTATATTAAAAAAATATACGTTTTAATAAAATTTTAATTATCAAAACATTGAAGCTTAACAAAAAATAAAAATAATTGTTAAATATGGAATTACCAACTAAACTTAAAATAACTAAATTTGTAATTTAAAAAAATTGGTTTGTACAAGAACGTATACGCAAAAAAATTCATAACGTCTAGCGGATGAACAAAACCCAAACCCAAATTTACTTTTTCTCATTGTCAAATTTACTGGAGCAATGCTCCCAAGATCCCAGGAATCTGGAGTCATGCACACACACACACACACACACACACATATATATATATATAAGCACGCATTCCCCTTTGCATTCTACCCATCTCTGCCCCTCCCCCATTCCTCATTACTCCCCATCTCCCTCTCTGTAAATGTACCCATACTACTACTACTACTACATTTTTGAAACAGTGAAATGGGTAACACAAGCGAGTATAGTACTTGTATAAGTATGCAATCACTCGTATCCCTTCTGAGTCATCTAAAGCAGGGCTTCTCAAACTTTTTTCACTTGCGACCCCTTTGGATCAGACAAATTTTTTCGCGACCCTTCACTCAATGTCATAAAAGCAATAGGTACTAACACTGTATATTTATGAAAAAAATTATATTTTCAAATGTTTCTGCGACCCCCAATAATATTTACGCGACCCCTAGTTTGAGAAGCGTGGATCTAAAGGACACAGAGGAAGGCATGTATACAGGAACTGCCGTCTCCAAGAAAGCAAAATAAGTACTTGGGAAAAAAATCGAACCAAATCGTCGGAAACTTGACAACCAAATTTCACCTGTTCGGTTAGGATATAGTTTTTTAAGTTTGTGATTTAATTAAACGAGGATTTTAGCCTCGGGATGAATGTTTAATGGGTGCGTGGATCAGTCACGAACCCTTCAAACAAATATGAAATATGATTTGTGCTTTAGTATTTTAATATACAATATGTTTGTGAACTTAGAATTTATATTTGAATCTCAGACATTACATCCTTAAAAACTGTAATTTTGCTACCTTGAAGGCTTTTTTTTTTTGGTTTGCTGACAATTAAAATTAAATCCTAGACCGAATGTTTGAAGTATTACTTTAAAGATGCAATTACAGACGAAACATTTACAAAGAGATTGTTCAGAATTTTACAATTCACTCGGTACAAGTCTTTAACTGGAGAAAGAAATTTGGAACCTGTCTTGAGGTTTATAATAATAGTGTAATAATTTGCTATTGCAGAAGAAAACTGCACGAGAGATCATTAAGTTTGTTAATTTTGGAGGATATATCTATATATACTGATTTTTTTATACTAATAATTTTTTGCTATTTGAAATGAAGCATTTTTCCTAAAACGTAATTAGAGTGATTTTATCTCACGAACTGTAACTACAGGGTGATTAAAAAATCAGGTTACATAGGGATATACTGTATTATGTAATGATACAGGGGAATAGTCACATCACATGTTCGATATGGCCACCGTAACGGCACTGCACTCGTGCAGCCAGCTAGGAATATCACAATAATGCGCTCCTCCTTCGATAACATCTCATAACTCATTTACCTGCAAAGAAACATAAAAGCCCTATGTAACCTGACTTTTGAATCACCCTGTATATCGCATTTACATAAATACAGAATCAATTAAATTCTGGTCAATTTCGTTCACTTATAACCACATTTTTACATCGAAGCAACTGCATAAAATCACACGCTATAAACAAAATTGCAGAGAGTGCAAAAGAATAAAGTAATTCTGTGTATTTTAGCGACATTATCCTTTTATTCTTAAGATTTTTAATGCGTTTTTCGAAATTTTTACTAATACACAACACACACGTAGAACATTAATTTATAAACGTAATAACAGCACACCCAGCGAACTCTTCTTATACGTTATCAAAGCATACTAACTATTTTTAAACACTCTTAATTAAAACAACAAAATCTCCCATTATTCAAGTGCATCTCGTCGTTCGAACCGATAAGTTGAGGACGGACATCCTAGGTCATCTTTTTATTTATTTAGTTAACTTATATTATCTGAGTTTATTTACGAAAGATTTAAATGTGGAAAGTAATATTTGGTTATTCGCATAAAATTTCGTTGTTAACTCATCAACTTATTTAATGTCGGTATAAAAGTACAAATTAAGTTTAAAAAGCAGTTAATAAAATTGGTTGACGAAAATAAATAGACGCCTATGTTTTTTTTTTTTTCCTGTAGTTTTTTTATTTGATAAGAAAGCCAATAAATTATAATAAACTTATTGAATTAATATATTTAGTCGTGTTGCTTTCCCCTTTGTATTATGTAACACGTTCTGGTATGCCATTGATGAGCTTCGACATTTGATTTTTAGGATAATCATCGTATTGTCTATTTACTTTTTGTCGACCCTCTTTATAGCCTTTAGCCGAGCGTCCACTTGGGCGTCTAGTCGCAGGGACGGCTATCCGCGCGACAGCGGTCGCAATTTTACGCGTAACTGGTTCACACACTTCACGATAATAGGCGAGCACGTACCAGTCAACATTTTTTTGTTAAATTTCATTCTTTTCGGAAGACATTTTGACGATTGCCAAAGCGGGTTACATTTACGTGATCGCAGTAATGTACAAAAGTCAGTGCGACTAGTTTCATACGTCCAGTTTCCAGTTTTCCTTTGGTGTGAACTTGAGGCCCTCGTGATTCTGAATTATAATGGATGTCCGTAATTGCTCTTTTAACATTTAAAAAAAAAAAAAAATCGTTCAAAACCATTCAGTATTAAAAGCGTACGTCCACGCTACAACCTATCATTATAATATAAAATAATTTTTCTGTAAAGCAATAATTATAATATAAAATATTTTTTTTGTAAAGCAAGAAGTACAATTTATGGACATATATTTTTATTCAGCCTTTTAATTATACTGTGAGGGGCGCAAGACCTACTGAAGGGGGAACTGAGGTGGTTAGCAAAAGAAAAAAAAAGGAAAAAGGATTTTTTTTTTAGTAATTTTATTCACTGTTACAATATCTGGAATACATAAAATTTGTTTAGAAAACATGGAATGTACCATTGTACCAGTCACGGCATGCTTCGTGCGAGACAGCTGTGGCACACCTAACCTCTGATCTTTCCCCTCTCTCTGATTTGGGCAGAGAAAACCTTGTGGCTTTCAATGTCTCACAAACCCACTTGCTTCATCTGTCTACTCGTCACAATCTTCCACACGACTATCCCCTTACCTTCAACAATACGCAACTCACTCCTTCCTCTTGTAACATTCTTGGCGTTTCCTGGAAAGATCACATACATATACCCTCTTTCTAAAACAGCTTCTAAGAGGTTAAGTGTGCTGTACCGGCTTCGCAGTTTGTTCACCCCTACTCAGTTACTGTCTCTGTACAGGGGGTCTTGACCACCCCTTTATGGAGTACGCTTCCACGCGTTGGGTGGCTCAAAGGCTTTTCGTCTCATAAATTCTCTGCCTCTTACCGACTGTCTTCAATTTTTCTCTCTTCGCCGCAATGTTGCCTCACTCTTTCTTTGCTGTCGCTATTATAACGGACACTGCTCTTCTGAACTCTCTAACTGTATGCCTCTTCCTTTAAAGAGACCACGCAGCACCAGACTTTCAACACATTCTCATTCCTTTTCTGTCGAACTCTCTAACGCAAGAGTTGATCAGTATTTTCAGTTTTTCATATATTCATCCGGTGAACTTTGGAACAATCTTCCTCAGTCCATCTTTCCCCCTGTCTATGGCCTTCAATCTTTCAAACGCAGTGTGTCCACTGTCCAGCCATCTCGAAAACACTAGACCTTGATTTTGTCTCTCTTCTTCCTCTATGGCGGGGGTGGGGGGGGGGGCGTTTTGCGGGCATTCGCTCTTGGCCCCCTTCTCCCTGCAAAAAAAAAAAATCCATATTTGTTTAATGTTCAGAATTTTTCTCCGTTAATCTTCATTTCTCATTCTACATTACCCTGATTTTGTTTTTTTTCACTTCACTGTTATTCATTTATTCTTATTAGATATCTTTTAATCTAACTTTCATGACCTTTAGTTACCTTAACGACGGTTGACCTTTACGCAACATATATATATATATATATATGACAAAAACAAAACAAAAAAAAACAAATCAACCTTTATTCGGAAAGCAGAAAGAATACTATTGTAAACCATATATAGGTTAACAGAATTTGGTATAAGCGTTTAATTTTGTGTTTTAGTGGCAAATCGTCTAATCAGGGCATTCTCATGTGAATATGACGTTGGGAAGCATGACACCTTTTCAGGCAAAAATCTTTGAGATTCATTTCAATTTTTACAAAAGAAAAATAAGAAAATAAATAGAAATGGCGGATAAATAGAAATGCAGATAAATGGGGCACACTGTATATACGGTGTAATATACAGTATATAATTGAAACTTTCAAACATAATCTATATCAAGGGTCGGCAACCTTTTTGAACGCAGTGTGCCAGTTTACAATTAATGCCAACATTTTTACGGCCCTGCGTGCCAACTATAATTTTTATATGCATATTTTGTAGAACGGTCCGTTCTATTTCAATCCTAACAAACAAATCAAAGCGCTTTTGATTTTGATTTTAACCAAAAATACACATACAATTTGATACTTTCCTTTATAATTTTTTAATTTAAATATATAATAATATTCAATATAATAATTTAACATAATTTTATAATTTCAAATTTTTTTTGGAAATTGCAATTTTTTGGGAATCACTTGGCGTGCCGTGGACAACCACCTCGCGTGCCTATGGTTCCCGACCTCTGATCTACATAACATGTGACTATTTGACACTTATAGGTATCGTGTTCCAAATGTCTGTTCCTTTGTAGGAGAGATTATTTCCTGCAGTTTGCATTGAGTAATTTGGTTTGTGTATGAAATCACTGGGAAGCCTTGTATTATAATTATGGTTAGTCTGATGCTGGGTAATCGCCCTGTGAATGGGTGAATTGTATTTGCTATTATTAGCAACTTCGTACATACTGATATAGATAGTTTCTAGAAGTCATATTTAGTTTTACAATATTTAAACCTCTAGCTTTGAAGAGGTATAGATTGTGTTGTCATTGTTTGAGAGAGTTTGTGAACATTTTTTACGTATTACTTGTAGTGTATATTTATATAATTCTTTATACTACCCCATGCTGTAATTCCATATTGTAAGTGCGGTTGAAAAAATGAGTACCGTAATACAGTATAATGACAGCATTTTAGGAAATTTTCTTGTCTGAATATTATGTAGAGAAATCTAGATATTTTCGATTTGGTATGTTGTATGTGGCTTTTGAAATTTAATTTGTTATCTGACTTTATGCCAAAAACTTTAACTTAATTTATTTTTGCAAGAGAAGTGTTCCGAATTGTTAATGGAGTGTGTGCAATTACAGATTTTTTAGTTACAATCACATATGATCATTTTGTCAAATTCAGTAAAAGCTTATTTGCACACATCCATTTATAGACATGTTCTAATTGCCTGTTCAGTGTAGAAGCGAGTGTTGTGTCATCTGCATACTGAATACAGGTTAATGTTGTTGATCGATAAAAATCATTTACGTGTATTAATTAAGAAGAATAAAGGTCCAAGGATAGATCCTTGCGGAACCCTACTTTTCAATACAGCATATTCTGATGAAATTTCTTTTACTTTAACATACAGGTAACGATTAGAGACTTAAACCAATTTGGCGTATTTCCCCTTATGCCATATGTGTTTAATTTCTCTAGTGAGATATCGTGAGAGCGTATCAAAAGCCTTCGACAGGTTGAAGAAAACTAAGATTGTGTGTTTTTTATTGGTTAGGCTTTTACAGATATTTTCTAATAATAGTATGTTGATAGCGTCTTCCGTGGTGTGACTTCTAAACCCAAATTGTGTTTTGCTAGAATGTCGTATTTATCTAAGAATTTGAGTGGTCTGTTGCATAGGATTTTTTTCAAATACAGTACTTTACTTAAAGTTGGTAATATAGAGATTGGCCCGTAATTGAATAGAGCAGGGGTCCCCAACCTTTTTGTGCCGAAGAGCACATTCACGACTACCGGTAGTGCGGCGGGCACCATTTACTTTTTCAAGGCAAGTATATAGTTGGACTTAATAATGAACATAATACACAAAAAAACATTTAATTCCTATGTAAAATAATGAACATAATGCACAAAAAAAACAAGGATGTGCTAACTAAGAATCTTAGAAAAATTATCAAAACGATAACTTAATTTATTTATAAAGAAATAATTATTTTCAAATAAATGAGCATCTGTTTCTGTAATTAACTACTAAAATTTGATAAAATGTTAAGTATGTTACATATTTTAAATATTTAGTAACTAAATATTTAAAATATGTGACATACTTAACATTTTATTAAAAATTTAAATAAAAACTTATCAATAGTAGTCAGTCAGTGGCGGGCACACGCAAAAGGGTCGACGGGCACCATGGTGTTCGCGGGCACAGGGTTGGGGACCCCTGGAATAGAGAATCAGGACTGCCTGGTTTGACTACTGGACGAACCCTGCTGTCTTCAAATCAAGGAATACACTTTGTACTATTGATTCATTCATGAGTCTTGTGAGTGGAGTTGCTATATCATCTGATATTAGTTTATATATTTTTACTGGACTTGAACTGATAGCTGAGATTTCGTTTGGTAGAGTTGGTTCAAAAAAGAATATATTTGGTGTGGATTGTGGCATATATTGTTGGTAGTGGCTGTGTGAGTCTGAAATGGCTACTGTCGTGTTGCTTGCTATTTTTGAAAAGAAATTGTTCATTAAATTAGCCATGTCTTTGGGATAACTGTAGTAAGTCCTGTGATACGAAAGATAAGGGATTTATCTTTTCATTTTTGGCGTTAACTAAAACCTTTAAAGTATCCCACAGTCCTTTACGATTGGATTTTTGTTCGTTGATTTTAGAACAAATGGTCCTTTTTTTGCGGTTTTTATGAGTGAATTTATTCTGCTATAATAACTTTTATATGTTTGCTCACTGATAATATCATTCTTCCATAATTTATAGAGTGAATGATTACGGTTTATGTTTACATTGAAGGCTGGAATGACCCAGTGGTTGTTAATTATTTTTTGCAGAGCTGGGCATTTGCGGCATATTTTGCGGTACTGCGGTACTACCGCAAACCGGAACCGCATAACGCAGTACCGCAAAGGATCGCTGAAAGTACCGCAGTACCGCTACCGCATTCAAATTTCCGCGTACCGGTTTGGTGCCGTTGGTAGTTTGGTAGTACCGCAGTACCGCAAATATGCCGCAAATGCCCAGCTCTGATTTTTTGATGGGTAGATGATCCGTAAGAGGTATTAAGAGTATGCCTGACATACACTCAGGGGAAGACTACACCCAGATTTGGTCAAATAAAGTGGAATTTTTAATGATATTATGTAGCTTTGTTGGTGTAATAATGGTTAAATTAAAGCTCTTTGCAGTGGCGAGATTGTAGAAGAAATTAGCATTATTATTGGAATTTATTTTAGCGAGATCAGTATTTAAATCTCCCGCAATGATGCAGTTATTGTTGATGCGATTAGAAGTTAAAGTTTTATTAATGCTCGCAATAAATGTTGGCAAGTTACCGTTTGGTAGTTGGTAGATGCCTAATATTGAATCGGAGATGTTTATGTACACTTCAACTACGACGGTTTCAGAATGTTCATTTATGCCTGTTAATTGTTCGATACATTTATTTTTATGATTAGTGTCTATATAAATGCTTTCTCCACATTTTTTGGCGGGTCGTGCAGCCCGGTATATTAAAAAATTAGTTATTATTTTCATTTAACGAGGTTTCAGTCAATACAATGCGCGTAAATTTATATTGTAACAATTTTAGATTGGCCCTCAACTCATCAAAGTGATTTGGGAGGCTTCTGATGTTTAAATTCAAAAAAGATATGCTTCTGTTGCTGTGTCGTTCGTTTAAGAAGGTATCTACCGACACAGAGTTGCTATTTATTGTATTTTGAGACTCAATAACTTCATTCACAGATCTAAGAGTATTCAAAGTGTTAAATCATAGAAAAAATTATATAAAAAAAATCAATAAAACAAAAGTAGAAGTCAATAATAATAAAAATTTAGAAGAGGACGAAAAAAAGCAAGTTAAAAATTAGAAGTGAAGAACAGCGAAATAATATTGAAAATAAAGATAAAGAATGGAAGACTAATAAATCAAGGGCGGATCTAGTGGCGGGGGAGGATCGGTTACGTCTGGAACACCCCCCCCCCCCTCAGTTTCTTGCAAGTGCCCTGTTTGAATGATGTGTATGCCCCTGAAAACAAATTTTGTTTTTGTAAATAGATCATGGTTATTTTATTTTATTCAAATTGTATTTTGAGTCTTTATCCGTATACATTGATTGTACTTCCAAATTTGTAGTTGTAATGGTTTTCATAGGTGCCCTCAGTACTGGTGCAACCATATCACTATTTTTATCTTCATCTTATTCTCATAGTTCTTTTAGTTGGCAAAACAGTCGTAATTGCTTGAAAAATTTTCTGTGATAATTGTTGTACCCAAATTAGATTTTTATTTTCTATCATATTTGAATGAGACTGTTCTAATGAAAAACAATACAGTTGATTTTACACTCGTTCATTGGTGGTCTGTTTTAAGAAATTTTTTTTAGTACTGTGCCCTTTTTATTTTAGTGGGGTGCCCTTTTTTTTGGACCCCCCCACCCTACTAAAATGCCTAGATTAGCCCTTGTAAATAATGAGAAATATAATAAAGCAAGAACTAATATTATGTAAATAATTCAGTGGGGTTATAATGCGATAACAATATTTAACGGGATATACCTTGAGTTACACGGAAGGCTCAGTTATTTGTTTGTGTTATCGGAAATTATTGTACAGTTGTTGAATTTTGTACAGTTACAGATACTTTTTGTCCCTTTGTTTTCCGAACGTAGATCTTTCCTTCTCTCACGTGACAGGTCTGTATGGGCTTTTCTTTCTTAAGTTTTAACACTTTGTTATATATTTCTTTTCTGTACTCTCAAAGCGATTCGTTGAGGAATATATTGGGTTTAATTTGTATGAAGGTCCACTCCTAATTTCAGACTTCTGGCGGGATCACAAAGCTTAAATTTAATTAGTCATTTATCACCATCATTGCTGAGCCTTCCCACTCGATGTGCCTGGGTGATGATATTTTGAGATGTGCAAGTGAAGTTGTTCACTTATCGTTTCTGTGACTACTATATTATCATTTTCACTTTGGTTTCCCTCTGGGATACCGGGTCTCGCGAGGAAATCTCTCGTCTTTGTTCACTGTATAGTTTTTCGTTCTCATTCTTCTGGACCAACAAATTTTTCAAAGGTAGATATTTCCTCATTCACGGTGGTGACGTGTTCTTTTAGGTCAGTTTTTCCTTTTGTTTCGTGTTCTAATTTATTAATCGTGGCGTTTTTTGAGTCTAACTCCGCCATGTATTCAAGGAAGAAGTAGTATGAATCCATGTTAGAAGTTGTTTATTTGTCACCTTTACCCCTTTCAGTTGTTTGGCGTCGCTGTATACAAAATTCTTCTAGTATTTCCTTAAAGGATACCCCCCGCTTCGGCGGAGGAAGGTGGGGGAAAATTCTCGAGATTGTTGGTCTTAGCTATTTCCTTGGGACGGAGGGAGGAGGGAGAATTCTTGCGTTTGTTAATCTGAGCTATTTCCATTCACCATTTTGATATTCTGTACAATACGCCTGCTAACACGATGAATGAAAAAGTATTATGTCTCTTATTAAATTGTATTATTACTTTAACTGTTAAATTATGTTAGGCCTACATGAATTTGTAGTTGCTTACTTCTCGTGTTAGCTGTCAGAAGAAGTGAGGTGCGTTCGTTTGTTCGTTACTACTTAGCTTTTTTCAAGGTCACCTGCACTCTGTCCGACTTAGCTTTTTTTCAAGGTCATCTGCACTCTGTGCGATTGTACCTCCGGCCAGGTTGCCAGATTGGGCTAAAAGACAAATTGGGCTAATTTTAAACTCCTCTCGCGACTAAATTTTCGCTTTTGCTTTTGGGCAAATTTAAAACGTCACTGATCTACTTTTTAAGTGTATGTCCTACTTTTCTACAATAAATACAAAACCTCAAAACCTACATTTACTTTATTAATTTTAGTGAACAATAAAAATAAACTTGCAAAGTCTGTATATCTTTATATATATATATATATATATATATATATATATATATATATATATATATATAATATAATAATATCATGGGTGGCCACGTTTCCTGGACCCAAGAGCCACATACGACGTTTTTTAGATGTACGAGAGCCGCAAAATATTTTAAAAAGAATTTAATTATTAAAAACATATAAGGGGTTTCCAAAAAACCTTAGCCCCCCCCATTTGCAGCTTACATGTTTACTTATATCGAAATAGTTTTTAGTGATTATAAAAATATATAAAATTCTTTATTTATTGCAGGTATTAAAATTACTCTAGCTGATAAAGTGATAATATAATGGCTTCTCAATTAATTGGTGATTCGGAGAGGCAACGTGCTCGAGATCGCATACGAGCAATAACATTTCGAAAAGCTCGTGATGCTGGAGCCACCTTTATAACACGTTCATCGTTCATGGGTTGCCAAAAAGTTGCGAAGAAGTGAGCACTTCGTCAAAAGAAATTGGAATAAAACTTTGGATGAATGTGAAATGGATACAACCAAATCTGGGCGCCCAAATTTGCCACTCTCTCAGGAAACAAAGGACATCATTGAAAGCGGTACGCGTAAGCGGAAAAACAGCTGTGCTAAACTTTCTAGAGAGATCGAAGTGTTGAGAGGAAAGATCGTTAGTGGTGAGATCATTCGACTGTACCGTCATTAGCAAGGTTTAAAGCCTTGGCATGAACTTCCAAAGCCAAGAAAAACTCAACTTAACATCGATGACAGAATGTGGTTTGCCCATTATCTTCAAGAGTCGGATGTGGATGATTTCATGCATTTAGCTGTCTCCGATGAATTTTTTGTTTACGTAACACGTCGGCCTAACTACCAAAATGATCGAGTGTGGGCCACAACACCAGATGAAATCGATGACAATGAACATTATCGCGAATTATTAAAAAGTCCAGACTGTGTTGGTGTGTTTGTTTGTTTACTGCAAAGAAGCTCATGTGGATGCTGAAGCCAAATGGTCAGAGTTGGGATGGACAGTATTTTCGTGATATTATTCTATCCCAGCATGTCATTCCTTTTCTAAGAAACCCAAACAATGTTATGGATGTCGATCAGGTCACACTTCTATCACGCAGCTTCCACAGGCCTCTGCTCGCTGCGACTTTTAAGATGAATTCACTTTGGACGATCCAACGAGGGTGGTCCTTGTTGGTTAAGCTCGGCCTTAGCCGAGAGCATCCGAGTTGCTACAACCAAGTTTCTCTCCCGAAGGGGTGAATGGAAACACTTCACTTCAAAAATTGGAGTTTTAGTTCACTCATAAATTTTTATTCACAAAGTTTATACAGAACGAGGCACTGTAATTATAATTGATCGAAGTTTACAGGGGGAGAGGTTTTACCTTTTACAACAACAGCTCAAGCAGGAATTTACAGGGGTAGAGGTTCGACCCCGGTTGACAATAGTTAAGGTAGGAATTAAAAATGAGAGGGGAGCAACCCTTTGTAACAAAGGCCCCGGGCAGGAATCTACAGCGAGGAGGGCTCAGCCTCCTCGGGCGAGGGCTACGGCAGGAATGATCTCATCTAACATATATGAAACAAAGAAGTCCGAATTTTGGGGGGGTGCAGTTGAAGGCCAAGCTCCCGCTTTAGCTGGAGGGTTGAGGAATTCGGACGCTAAGGATATCATATTTAAGCAAAAAGCTAACAAAAAAATACTAGTTTTGTAAGGTATACACTTTTGGATGGTGACCTAAAGTCGGGGTGCCGACATGTACCGAGTACATTAAGTACTCCATAATTTACTTTATATTAAGTATTAATTACCGTTAATTACAATTTTAACAATTTGTTAATTGACATATCTAATACTGAAGTAATCTGAATAGGTAATACAATTTAGATAATGACGGAGAGTTCTCCGTTGTTTTATAATTTAAAGGGGTTAACAACAATGTTATATATTTATAGTTAACAATAATTACGCCAAATTATGTCTAATATTATTAGAGGAATGGTTGGTTATCATCATTTGAAAGTCTAATTATAATTAGCCAGCGATGAGGAAAGCAGAAAAATACGGTGTACTTTTCATTTGGAAGTACACGGGCATTAATGATTAACATAACACATAGCAACGGAATTTGAATAACAATTAGGTAGAAATAGTGAGTACAGGTAATGAGAACGTGGATAACTATGTGCCGTAAGTAGATAATAACCAGTGGCCTGGCAGGGAAACAATATAGTATATTACCCGGGTACATTACATCTTAACGTTATAAATTGGTAGCAGAACTCGAAGTGAGAGAGAAGGTTTGAATTCAGATGCTTGTTTGTGAATTCGAACCCTTCGTATCAGCAATAATAAACAACTGGCGAGAGGTGAACGCGGTTAAAAGAAAAAAAGTGGAGTGTACGATCATGATCGTCAAGGGACATGTACGTCTGCCCAAAGTAGTGTACACATATCATTCGTCACACAATAGGTTGTGTGCGTAATATAGACACGTAACCATAGAATGATGATAGACTGATAGGGCATAAGTAGACAATAGGTAATAGGTAAAAAATAGGTAATAGGTGATGAAATTAATACAGGAGAGCGGTTGAATAACATTTATATTGCATAACACCAGTCGGGACACAACATATAAATAATGACTTATAGAGAGTGAAGTTTTTATTATTATTAAAGAATTTACCATACATTGAATACGAAAGATGTCCACATACTAAACACGTGATTCAGTATTCAAGGTATGGAAGGAAATTAAGTTACTTTATGACGTCAGAGTGATTTACTCTGTACGTACAGTATAAGTCATTATTTGGGAGAAATCAAAGGAGACGAATTAGAGAGGCACAGCTAAGGGAGGGACATTCGCTGTTTACAGCGAACTTCTAATGGCACAAACATGGATACTGTTCAACCATAGAAATGGTAAATCGCGTGGTTGTGACACTGCTCTCCCCTGTGAAAAAGGATGTAATGGTGGGGTGGAAGTTGATTTACAATATATTAAAAATAAAACAGTGACAATTTCGGGTTGGATTAATCAGGCAATTTAGTGGGAAGAATGAGAATTATATTAATGAAATAAACAGAAATCAAGGAAACAATTTTAAAATTACAGCAGGTGAATTAAAAAGGCTGAGGTCTGATTACTAGGATTGTAGTGGAATTACTATATCGACAAAGTACGACCAAGTCCGAAGTTGTCATCTTTAAAAAAAAACTACAAGTATGATCAATTGTGGCAATCATACTACATAAACAATCTTATAAACTAATGAACCATCTAAGTCATTACTGGCATTTCGACCTAATTATTTCAATGAAAACTCCAAGTACAGGATTGCATCTAATTTAAGTTAAATATAAGTTTGCCCAACGTTATAGTAACAAGATTACCTACAGAACCGTGATAAATTCGGAAAGATTTCCTGGGTTAAGATAATTTTAGGGAAAAAGATACATACATAGTAAATAATGGTTAAAAGAAAAATTCAATTTTTAAGGTCCAGGAATTTTCAATTCATATAACTATTTAAAGTGGAGTTTAATCCGTCAGAACTGACAGAGATAAGAATTTCCGAAGGTATCATGATTGTACAGTTAATAAACTAATATTATTCACTCTGGTAGGTAAAAATCGAATTAAATTTTATTGGTGGACGAAGTCTTCAGCGGTGGGAGCACGGTTGCAGAATGTAAGCTTATTGCAAGTCCGAATAAGTTGGTAAAACATTTAAAATTGATTTAAAGAAAAGTAAAAATTAATTTAGTGAAAACATGAATATTTATCTAGTTACCGTTTTGGATACTTAGATATTGTTATCCATTAAGAATATCCAGGGAGAAGGAAGATAGAATTACGTAATAGACGATGTATAGACCTTGGGTCACGTGTGTATTTATGCGCATTAGGCGCAGAGTGCAAATGGTAGGTGGTTTACCCAAAAATGGGGGAAAGGAATTTATAGTTGAAGTTATACGTGATTGCGTATACGTATGAAAAAATATGGGTAATACGCGTGTCTAGCTGAGTGGGTATGTACAGTTGTGTGTAGAATATGAAAGTAATTGGTTCATCCCGGGAAGAACTGAATCCTTAGTGGTCAATGGTAAATCATGAAATTTTGAAGAACGGATTAGCTTAGAGGTTGGTTCAAATTAACTTAATAAAGCAACAGGCAAGATTATATATTGTAAGCAGCAATTAAGTTTAAATAAATTCAAATAATCCAGAGTAAATATCAAACAGTTCCTGCAATTAAATATAATTTATCGTGGTAGCCAATGATTTAAGACTAAGGTTTGTATGATAAAATTAAGATATGAGTAGTGAATTTCTTTTCTAATAAGTATGCCAATGTTTACTAGAGTGTTTCAGAGTGTGGGTGAGTGTGATTGGGTGAAAGTATAATCAGTAGGAAAGTGAATTCGAATATGTGTCAAAAGTAATAAAATTCAATCGGGATTATAGATTTTACGTAATTAACTCAGTTGCACGTATGAAGGTAATTAAAATGAATACGCACTTAAAAAGACTTTAAATTAGTTAAAGTAAATTAAGCGGTATTGGAAACTGAATTTAGGCACAGAATTCAATTCGACCAGTAACCTTCATAGCGTTATATTAACAGTATCTCACCATTAATAGTGACCAGCAGTATCAGTACAGCAATTGAATTTTATTTGACGAGTTGACGGGGCATAGATAACAACAGGTTTTAGTGGAATTCATGGTGAGGGTACAGTTATGTAATTAGTAATAATGAAATGGTGTAACAGAATTATAGAAGGGGAAAAGGAATGGCATCCTGGTAGTGTGTCAAAATTGGCGATAATTTTGGGTTGATACCCTTAACAAATGGTAGACTAACAATTTAATGAAATTACTCAAGATTAATCGAATAAAAAAAAATCAAGAATAAACAGTTGAAAATAGAACTCAATTACGAGCTATACTGAACTGAACACTTATAGGTTATAAGTTCCGTATAATTAAGATTAATTTAAAAAATAAAACAAAAAACAACTTAACCTAAATTGAGGGTATGTTCGGTCATATGGATGAATTTCACGAACATACGAAGCCAGATAAATCAGCTGCATGGTTAGGTTGTCTTGCGATCGGCATGTGGGTCATTCGGTTAAAGGTTTTCGCAACATGCCGGGAAGCAATGGACTGACCATACGAGCCTTGCTCACTCAAAAGGAGGTGGTGTATCGGGATTAAGAAGAATGGCTTTCACTGGTTTCAGAAGAGGATCCAGGAACAGCCAAAGAGAAAGATTTGCAAAGTAAAGGCAAGAAGGTGAAAACATAATTGCGGAAGAAAATGAAAATGATCGATGGAACGATCATATTATGGTAGTGAGGAATATTCCGCGCTTGCCCTTCCGCGCGTACAACTTCCGACGGAGGAGTAGGTTCGGGTTCGCTCCCGGCACCTATGGGCTTAGCCTTGGAATTTGGTGGAAAATCCTCTACCTTTGAAAACAACATCAAGTCATCTTCCTTAAATAGGGATTAAGCGAAATGACCAAATCGAAACTTAAGAAGATGAGTTTTCAAATTTATTTGGAATAGCCAGAACACTGGGAACTTCAAGTTCCGGCCTAACTGTCACTGAAGGAGGTGACTCGCTCTCGATGGAGTCACGGGGTCTACTGTGAAGACATTCGAGTCTTCATACTCAAAATTACCAAAAGTATGTTGGTTTTCTAGTTCTTCGTTCGTCGGAACTAGAACGGAACAATTGACAATTGATGAAGAATCTTCCCCATCTGGTAGCAGTTCCTTTTATTTTGAACTGGTTCCAGGGAGTCCGTCGGGCTCTCTGAAACGAGTCTTTCACCCTCGGCTGAAAAGACCGAAGAATAGGGTGACAAACATACTCGAAAGGTGAGTTCTTTCCTCGAATTAGGCCTGCTTCTCTATAAAATCGTGCGTAATAAGGAAATTCATCCCCAGAGTAAGTCTCCATCCCAATTCAATTCAGATACGACCACAAATGGGGTCAGATAAGGGACTGAATCAAACTCAATAGGAAGGATGATTTCTCCGGTACTGTATTCTTCCCATCATCATCAATGCAGGTCAAACGAGAATGCAAATCGAATTTTTCCGTAGCCACTTGAGTAACTTCTGTATACGTCGTGGTTAATGTAATTCGCCTGACAGCCAGTTTCAACAAGAGCCAAAACTGCTTGGTTGTTAACAGAAGTTTTCATGAAAATTTGTGAGCTCTCGTCAATAAGCTCCATTTCAAGAGTCCAAGAAGGCGTCTCCGAAACATGTGAACATGCTTCGTCTGCATCATCGATGGTTTCGCACGAGGTTGGGGTATTGGGAGGAAAACCAAAATTTGGAATATCGCAATCAGGGGAATCGGGTGACCAACTGGAGAGACATGATGTCGCAATTGACAATACGTCTCTACGTGAGCACTTTGCTCTTTAGGAAAAGATTGCTTGCCACACTGCTCACAACACAAATTAACGGAGTTTAACAAGGAGTCATTGGGACACGATCGATTCATTACTAAACTGTTACTGTCATCATAAACATCACAATGATTATCAAAATTCAAAAACTGACTCGCCTACAGGACCTTGTGGGGCATTCTCCCCAGCTGCTACTACAGCAGAAAAAGCATCATCTGAAGCAAGATGACGGTCATCATGACCAAAAAAAAAAAAACAGGGTCATCTTTATGACCACTTAAACGAGGCGGCATTGCCGATTGGCCGTTGGCCGAAGTAAACTCAAAACAATTCGGGTCCTGTGGAGAAAGTTATCAAAACATGGTCATCCTGACCATCTAACGCGTCCTCTTTGGGACATGCATGGATATCCGATCCATCTAAACCAAAAACAACATCAGTAACAGAATTCGCGTCCTTTTTGGGACGTGCATGGATATCTGATCCATCTAAATCAAAAACGAGGCCTTCTCGACCAAAGTTCACTGAATGAACTATGTCAGTTGAATCAATGTCCGAATGACTAAAATTACTGACAATTTGAGGAGCAGTGTCTAAATCATCGTACAAGTCATGGCCATCGGGACCAACATGGTTGTCCTGACCATGGTGAGAATAAAATAAATTCTGATTTTCAACATCAGTTGCACAGCAATCATCCAAATTGTCTGAATTCACATTTAAAAAGAATTGGTCACATCCCCATTTACATAACAACAATTATTAACGTAGGTATTACACTTACTTTCAACAAAACTTTCATCATAAAAACTTTCAACAGAAGTTTATCATTAAAACTTTCAACAATTCATTTTGTCGTTATGTTTTCAACATTAGCATCACAAACACTGTCACAAGATGCATCACAAAAATCATCATCAGGAGAGGCTGAGAGTTCTAGCCTCGAAGGAAATTCATTCGAAGAACAAGTCGAAACAAACGGTTCAGAACCAACTGAGCAGAGAAGAAAGTTGGTCAGGATTACCCAAATTTTCTGAGGATGACGTTTCATCGTCACAAAAAAAGTCCTGCTCGGGTGCATCGCACCAGAGTAAGGAATAGTGTCTTTTAAGCTGTTCATCGACGAAGCATCGATCCGAAAAGTCGAAAGAGAATCCGTTGGGTCGTAGGGATTCTGGGCCAATAACTAAATCATAACCGGGACAATATTCCGGAGGGACTAACGAGAAACCTTTACGGACAAGAGAGTTCCAATCCCGATGGCAAGTATAGTTTCCGCTAGTACGGGAATAAGTTTACCATCGAATCCCGAATGTGTGGAACGGATGGCGGCTCTTTAGAGAGAGGACACAGCAATTTATCCGCTATAGACGCAGAAACAAGACTATACAAACATTTAGGATCAAAACGACCTAAAAGGGCCCTCCTTTGGGGAACGGAGTTCGAATTTGATTTCGGGAATAAAATAATAATTTTTCGGAGATTCCGAATGTACAAAATTCAAGAGGAATTAGATTGGGAAAGTGGGGCAGAAGAAGGTACATTAAACGCCTTTCTACCCAGACCAGAAGGGTCAGCGGAGTCACTCCGATTCTCTACCGAAACAACATTATCGGGAAATGCGTTATCTGAAGGATAATGACATGATCCATGAACAAGGGAATGAAGGGAAGTCCATAACTGGCGTGTATTGCTGTCTTTTAAACTTTTAACGTCAACGACCCATTTGACGGATCCCTGCCTGTCACAGCTTCGTGATTTCATGCAGACCTTCATATATATCATACCATAAGTGTTTAAATTCTACCAAGACAACTGATATATTTGCCCATTGGACCAATCGACAAGAAAGGTACGGACGCGCGCGGCGTCACCGAAATTTGGGTCATAAGTATCAAAAGCAAAACCGATTTTATCGGCATCTGTAGTCTGACAACCTCTAAACGAATCGTCAATTTTACCGAACCAATCCTTAAGGGAGGGTTCTACAAATCTATTATTAACGCGACCGCGAAAATGAGGGACTCAATTGTACGTTCCAGTACTGAAGAGGGAGTCACAAGGTTAACAGTAGTGTATGTTACGGGGGGTAATGGTTTGGACATCGTTAATTATAACGCGTGTCGTTGTCACGAAAGTGTGCGTATAAAACGAAACTATCCATGTAAGAGACAAGAATGAGAAATAATGGAACAATTTCTAAGTATTTTGAATAAAAAAAATAATTGAAAAAAAAAGAGAATTTTTTTTTTTTTTTTTTTTTTTTTAGTTACGCAGGAGAACAAAATTGGGCGACTTTGCATTAACTCCAGATGCAGCAATCGTCGAGTAATTTTTTTCGAACCTCCCAACACTGAAGTCTCGTGGCAAGGGTCGAAATTCACGAACTCAAGTCACACTAAAAAAAAGGGTTACATTATAATAACAATAACATGAATTTTCACTAAAATTAATGAAAAAGGTTTAAATTGAAAACAATAAAAAAAAAAAAAACCTAACCGGGTTCAACTAAATAAAAATGCGAGTTATGGGTATATACAGTACATCCTATTGTGACTGATCGTATTTATGTCCCACAACAAAACCTAAAATGTATTATTAATATCCTCAAACAAAAAAAAATGCAGATAATTTTATAAAAAAGAATTTAAAATTCAGATTTATAATTTGTTGGGAAAAAACAAATACGTGAATACTGAATTAATGACTGATTAGTACTCTATTTTGTATTACTATCGAACAGTTAATTAAAATCAATTAATTAAAGAAGATTGATTAAGTGTTAAAGCCACTTCACTGTTTCACACTAAAAAAGAAAAAAAATCAAAGTGAATTAAACTTACTAAAATTAAAGAAAATGATAATTAAGAACACGATTTAAACGTAGTAATTTTTAACTAAAACGATTAAAATAAAACTCATCACAAACGGAAAGTGAGGGGTTTCAGTACGCTGGTGCCTCGGAGCCTCCACGAAACTTTGAAGGTCAGCCTCACTCAGCTCTGAGTTAGGTGTGCCGCTCGTGACGTCATCTAAGAGGAAGGTGAAACACAAAGTCGAACACGGAACACGGTCGAACGGTTGATTGGAGAAAAATACAAATAATGATTCGAAAGTTGATTGAAGATTACAAATTGAAGAGAAGTTCCTCAAGGGAAATTTTTTTTTGTAGTCAATATTTGTGGTTGATTGTAGAGAGAATTTCAAGGAAGAAATTTTCAAGTAACGGCTTGCGATGGGTGGGAGACTACAATGTCTCGGTCTGGGACCTCCAGTATCACGCAGCTTCCACAGGCCTCTGCTCGCTGCGACTTTTAAGATGAATTCACTTTGGACGATCCAACGAGGGTGGTCCTTGTTGGTTAAGCTCGGCCTTAGCCGAGAGCATCCGAGTTGCTACAACCAAGTTTCTCTCCCGAAGGGGTGAATGGAAACACTTCACTTCAAAAATTGGAGTTTTAGTTCACTCATAAATTTTTATTCACAAAGTTTATACAGAACGAGGCACTGATAATTGATCGGAAGTTACAGGGGAGAGGTTTTACCTTTTACAACAACAGCTCAAGCAGGAATTTACAGGGGTAGAGGTTCGACCCCGGTTGACAATAGTTAAGGTAGGAATTAAAAATGAGAGGGGAGCAACCCTTTGTAACAAAGGCCCCGGGCAAGAATCTACAGCGAGGAGGGCTCAGCCTCCTCGGGCGAGGGCTACGGCAGGAAATGATCTCATCTAACATATATGAAACAAAGAAGTCCGAATTTTGGGGGGGGGGGGGTGCAGTTGAAGGCCAAGCTCCCGCTTTAGCTGGAGGGTTGAGGAATTCGGACGCTAAGGATATCATATTTAAGCAAAAAGCTAACAAAATAATACTAGTTCTTGTAAGGTATACACTTTTGGATGGTGACCTAAAGTCGGGGTGCCGACATGTACCGAGTACATTAAGTACTCCATAATTTACTTTATATTAAGTATATTAATTACCGTTAATTACAATTTTAACAATTGTTAATTGTCATATCTAATACTGAAGTAATCTGCATAGTGCATAGGTAATACAATTTAGATAATGACGGAGAGTTCTCCATTGTTTATAATTTAAAGGGGGTTAACAACACTGTTATATATTTATAGTTAACAATAATTACGCCAAATTATGTCTAATATTATTAGAGGAATGTTTGGTTATTCATCATTTGAAAGTCTAATTATAATTAGCCAGCGATGAGGAAAGCAGAGAGAATACGGTGTACTTTTCATTGGGAAGTACATGGGCATTAATGATTAACATAACACATAGCAACGGAATTTGAATAACAATTAGGTAGAAATAGTGAGTACAGGTAATGAGAACGTGGATAACTATGTGCCGTAAGTAGATAATAACCAGTGGCCTGGCAGGGAAACAATATAGTATATTACCCGGGTACATTACATCTTAACGTTATAAATTGGTAGCAGAACTCGAAGTGAGAGAGAAGGTTTTGAATTCAGATGCTTGTTTGTGAATTCGAAACCCTTCGTATCAGCAATAATAAACAACTGGCGAGAGGTGAACGCGGTTAAAAGAAAAAAGTGATCATGATCGTCAAGGGACATGTACGTCTGCCCAAAAGTAGTGTACACATATCATTCGTCACACAATAGGTTGTGTGCGTAATATAGACACGTAACCATAGAATGATGATAGACTGATAGGGCATAAGTAGACAATAGGTAATAGGTAATAAAATAGGTAATAGGTGATGAAATTAATACAGGAGAGCGGTTGAATAACATTTATATTGCATAACACCAGTCGGGACACAACATATAAATAATGACTTATAGAGAGTGAAGTTTTTATTATTATTATTAAAGAATTTACCATACATTGAATACGAAAGATGTCCACATACTAAACACGTGATTCAGTATTCAAGGTATGGAAGGAAATTAAATTACTTTATGATGTCAGAGTGATTTACTCTGTACGTACAGTATAAGTCATTATTTGGGAGAAATCAAAGGAGACGAATTAGAGAGGCACAGCTAAGGGAGGGACATTCGCTGTTTACAGCGAACTTCTAATGGCACAAACATGGATACTGTTCAACCATAGAAATGGTAAATCGCGTGATTGTGACTAGGGGTTAAAACCGGTATTGAAATACCGGTATTAATACCGGTATTGAAGAAGTACAAATAATACCGATACCGATATAATAGGTTTTCGGTATTGACAAAAATTGCTATTGTAAAATTTAGGCAATTTAGTCCTCCGATAAGACTGAAGTGGAAGCAGATTCATTACTGAGTGAATACATGCAAGAAATGGACAAACTAGGAAAAGTGCCATCTAAAAAAAATTCCATTGATTTTGATGTTACTAATGAATTTAAAAGCTTGGAAGTTACTTTACAGAGAAGTAAGAATTTAGAGAAGCTGTACAAGGCACTACTTTCAATTAAACCTACAAGTGCAGAATCAGAAAGAGCCTTTTCTGCTGCAGGCCTATTTCTGACGAAACTGAGATCAAGTCTATCTGAACAATCCCTAGATGCTCTTTGTTTCCTCAAAGCATACTTTCAAAATCAAACTAAGAAATAAATATTTAGATACTAATAATTTCTATCTACCCCAGTAGTTGTATAATAATATGCTAAAAAAAATTCAAATAATATTTTATTACAATTTAGTAATTTACTGTATAAACTTTTTCGAAATAGAATGCCATCTATTTGGAGTTGGGTCATTAATTTATAGTAAATATGGTGAGTACTGCAAGTCCCTCAGACTTGTGGGAGGGTTGGTAGGGTGGCACCATAATAAATCAAAATAAATTATTTTTTCATAATACCGGTATCAATACCGGGATTAGCATAATTGCCTCCAAATACCGGTATTGAAAATTTTCGGTATTATGCAAGCACTAGTTGTGACACTTCTTCACGATAAGGCCCCCTGCTTTAAGGCATTAGCCACTCAACAGTTGTTGCGGAATCATGAGATCGACTTCTTTGGAAATGAAGAATGGCCAGGAAGTTCTCCTGACCTGAACGTTTGTGAACACATTGGATCAGTTATAAAGGATAAGATTGAATGTCTCTTGTTTCAAGAACCTGCAGCAAATCAATTTTCGAAGGATACAATGACGCAACACATTGAAACTGTTTTAGCAAATTTGCGTAACGATCAAGATCTATTCACGTCACTTTTGGCAAGCTACCCAAAGCGAATTCAGGCTGTCTTGGAAGTTAATGGCGGGAACACCAAGTTTTAATTGTTTCTCATTAAATGCAGAATTAAATTCTCTTTTGTAAGGTATGTTTAGTTTTACTGTACCTCTAATGGTTTAGGCCATGGGCGGGTGGGGGTGGGGGGGGCTAAGGTTTATTGGAGCCCCGTACAATATAGTTATACTCACATTATTAAATTGTTTAATTACTGCTTGTAGAAGGCTTAGTTTGGGTCTTCATTTTGGCTGTTAATGCTTTAAAGTCTGGCAGATGTGATGTTAAGGGCTTAAGGCGGTATGAAGAAGCTCAGTCAGGTGTTCATTAGTGAAGGCAGCACGATGTTTTGACTTTACAAACTTCATTACCGAGAAGAGTGCTTCACAGCAATAAGTTGTCCCAAAAAATGAGAAGTCGGAAACTGGTTTTCCTGAGGTGAGGATACTTTGTCTCTGGTACTTGCTTCCAAAACTCAACTGCAGATAAGCTTTATGTATCAACTTTAAACCCACGTCGTCCTGTAGCTCCAAAAGTTCTGTTTGTATTGAAGCAGCTTCCGTAAAAAAAGGTGTGGTAACAGGGCAGCCATCGTTGACGACATCAATCAGGAAAGGATTTACAAGAAATTCGAAGCATGGTTTTAGCTTCTTTAGTTCATCAAACCTGACCTGAAAATCATCAATTAGTCCTTCTAATTTACCTTTGTATTCCTCCAATTTACTATATTTTATTTCAATATCAGGAAAAGTGTTTGCTCGGTTTTTCAGGTGGGGAAAGTGGTCAATTTTTTTTGTTACTAGATCTTTTTGGAAGAGCTTTATTTTATTCTGGAAACTGAAAACTGTCTGTGTAAGGTCAGAAATGACCTTATCCTTTCCCTGAAGTGCCAAATTTAGATTTTGAAGGCATCAGCAAAAAACATCAGATCCTGCACCCATTCGTGATCTTCTAGTTGTGGGTATGACTTTACCTTTTCTTTCAAGAAATCAATGATAGGCTCCAACAGTGCAACAAACCTATTCAGGAGATTACTAGTTGATAACCACCTTACAATACAGTAGAATGAAAGGTCATCTGGCTTATCTTGAAGATCCAGCTCCTCGATAAAGTTTCTAAACGCTCGGTGCGTTTTTGCATTTGAACGAATGAAATTCACAATTTCTAGAACACATTTCATAACACTGTCATACCTAAAGTACTTGCTTACCAAATGACCACGGTGAATGATACAGTGAATAAAGAGAGAGACAGTATACTTGGGATCGCGTGTCAAGAGCCCAACTAGGCCTACATTTTGTCCTACCATAGCTGGTGCTCCATCTGTTGCAACACTGACAAGTTTATTCAATGGTACTTGAGTATTTGATAATGCCTCGTCAAGTGCGTTCTTTATGTCAACCCCTCTGGTGGTCTCTCTTAGGGTTATTAAGTCCAAGAGTTCTTCTTTCACATTTCCATCGCCAGTAACATAAGGAACAAATATCGCCAGTTGAGGGTTATCTTTAATATCTGGATTCATCGAGGGTCAAACTGAATGCAACAGAATTCTTCAAATCACTCTGCAACGAGCATGTTTGACCCTCGATGAATCCAGATATTAAAGATAACCCTCAACTGGCGATATTTGTTCCTTATGTTACTGGCGATGGAAATGTGAAAGAAGAACTCTTGGACTTAATAACCCTAAGAGAGACCACCAGAGGGGTTGACATAAAGAACGCACTTGACGAGGCATTATCAAATACTCAAGTACCATTGAATAAACTTGTCAGTGTTGCAACAGATGGAGCACCAGCTATGGTAGGACAAAATGTAGGCCTAGTTGGGCTCTTGACACGCGATCCCAAGTATACTGTCTCTCTCTTTATTCACTGTATCATTCACCGTGGTCATTTGGTAAGCAAGTACTTTAGGTATGACAGTGTTATGAAATGTGTTCTAGAAATTGTGAATTTCATTCAGGGAATTCATAACAACACTAAACCACTCCACAGATACATACAGGCTATACAAGACTATAAACAGCATTACCCACTCTAACAGCGGCATTCACACCTCACACGCGGCTATCTGTCGCAGCCAAAATAATATCCCAACATACACACAACAAGCTAACATTTTAGTTAATCACTACGCAAAGATAAGTCACTTAAACAGAGAAAACAACCAGAAACATGCAGACAGACAAACAGCCAGACACAAGAAAACCTACAGACTCGACATGACCATTACACCCTTCAATACAGACCAGACCACCAAGATCATCAAAAACATTAAGAATTCGAAGGCTACTGGACCAGACAACATATCTAACATACACCTTAAACACTTGGGCCCACAAGGAATATTAGCTCTCACAAATATCAGCACATATTCATACCAACACTGTATTATTCCTGACATATGGAAACAAGGTAAAATTGTTACACTACTCAAACCAAACAAAAATCCAACAGAACCAGCTTCCTATAGACCCATTACTTTACTATGCACACCTTCCAAAGTAACAGAAAGACTAATCTTACAAATCACCAACCCACACATACCACTATCGCCTACTCAACATGGATTCAGACCTCACCACTCAACCACGACATTACTCACTAACCTCACGCAGCACATCATGGATGGCATCAACTCCAGAAGACCAGCTCAACGTACACTATTAACAACAATAGACATTAGTAAAGCATTTGATGCTATCCCACGCTTCCCTCTCATAAACAAAATACTCAACACAAACATGCACAATAACACCAAAAGGTGGCTGAGCAACTATCTCTCAGGAAGATACTCACATGTCACATTTAATGGCAAATCATCCAAAAACAAGCTTTTTCCGAACGGGGTCCCTCAAGGCTCTGTTCTCTCACCAACACTCTTCAACTTATACATGCATGACATTCCAACACCCATAGATAACAAGCTTACCTTATCATCATATGCAGATGATATCACTCTAACATCCACCCACAACAACATCGACACCGCTACAAATAACCTACAAACATACATAAACAGTATACAAGACTGGCTCACACACAATAGACTCAAAGTAGCGCCCACAAAATCAACCATCACCTTGCTTACAAGCAACACAAAAGAACACCAGGTAATTCCACAGCTTACACTAAACAACATCAACATTCCACACACTCACAGAACCAAAATACTTGGTGTCACATACAACACATCATTATCTTTTGCAAACCACATTCAGGACATTAAAACCAAATGTACGTCAAGACTTAACACGCTTAGGGTACTAACAGGCACAAACT
Source organism: Bathynomus jamesi (assembly GCA_023014485.1). Taxonomy (NCBI): domain Eukaryota; kingdom Metazoa; phylum Arthropoda; class Malacostraca; order Isopoda; family Cirolanidae; genus Bathynomus; species Bathynomus jamesi. Next base: position 55,822 of record JAJOZX010010704.1, on the reverse strand, counting down.
TTGGACACCAGCAGGAAACAACATCACTCATATACAAACAATATATTCGCTCAGTTATGGACTATGCTAGCCCATGCTGGGCACCCATTATCTCAAACACACATAAACACCTTACAAACAATACAAACAACGCACTTCGTATCATTACAGGATGCACTCAAACAACACCAATAGAACACCTGCACAGAAACAAAAATACTAAAGTTAGGGAACATTTAGACATGAGGGGAACACAATTCATGGCAGCAGCGACAACTAACCCACAACACCCTTGCCACTACATGTACAATCATGCACCAACACCTCGCACCATTAAGGTAACACCAGAGAGATATTATAACGAAATACTCCATTCCATACCACGCCCCACAGACATCACACAGTACAGAAAACACATACACACACACACTAACCCACAAAGCACTGACACGACTCGGTCCGAATGCGGTCCTAGGTGCGAAGCCGCCACCCATTAACAGGTCAGAGATCAGCCTGAGCAGATCGGATCGAGTTAACTTAGCACGATTCCGATGTGGACATCACCCAAACTTACGGACATATAAACACAGACTAGACAACTCCATAGACGACACCTGCCACCTGTGCCAAGACACACCACAAACAATTGAACACATTATGACGGACTGTACCGCTCTAGCACAACAACGAACACAACACAACATCACTAGTGCGCTGAACCTCTGGTCCACTCCGGAGAGGGCGATCGGTTACCTGCGTGCCGCCGGCTTGCTCGATCAGGGTGGGCTGATCGGCTAAACAACAACAACAACGAGCATGTAATTTCAGTACTGATCTGGGAAATACGTCTCTCTGTAGTGTGGCGGGAAATAGAAATACTTGCTATTTGTTCTCGAAGCTTTGTGTTATCTGGAGCGAGAATTGCAGTAACATCGGCAATATTCTTCTTCACAAATTCTCCACTTCTGTTGGGAAGTTGAGCACGAGCAATATTCCATGGCATAACAAAACCAGCTTCAGTAGTTAAGTCAGCTGTCTTATACAATGATGAAAGTACAGTTTGTTGGGCAACTAAGCTAGATTTCAACATTGTTAACTTATTCTTTCGCAATTCTGATTTGGGAGGAAATTCCGTAATAAAATTTTTATGGTTAGTTTCATGATGACGCTTTAGGTTACTGGCTTTAAAGTGGTTGAGTGCCACGTGGCAGATAAGAAACACAGGTTTCCCATCTTTAACAGTAAAGGCAAAGCTATCCTCCCACTCCTGTTTAAAAACTTTCTTCTTCATATTTCCGTTTCTTACACTTTGTCTGCCGAGTCATTTTAATCAACTAAGGGGTTGTATAACTTTCACTTGTATAGCTGAGAAAAATAGCCACTATTTGATCTAAGAAGCCAATTTTAAAACACACTCACTCGTTACTACACGCGGCCCGCAGGGTAGCTCGAGGGGTACTGGACACTGGTGAATGGCGATTGGTGTTAATTACGTAATTATTCCGCTTAGTGCCTGTCACGCAAAAGAAATTGTATGCATGACGCATTTTATTGTCAGTTCAATTTTTCCTTGTTTTTTTTTTCATATTTTTTTTATGTGAAAAAAAAATTATATTTGTATTATGAATTTTGTCTTTTACGATAAATACAATAAAAACCAAAATTGTCTCGAGAGCCGCATGCGGCTCGCGAGCCGGGGTTTGGCCACTGTTGAATTTATATACAGTGACGCTCATAAGTATTTGTAGGGAAATATTTCAGTTATATTTGTATTTATCTTTCGTACAATGCATAGGATTGTTATAAAAAGTTTATAAAAAATTTAACAAATAAAAAAATGAGTTTAACTCCAACATATAATGTAAAACATCAAAGAATTTGAGCAAAATAAAAAAAAGTTAAAATGCAAAAGTTTTCGTACATTTATTTGCAAAATTATTTAATATTTTGTTTTTTGCTTGAATGACTTCGATGATTTGTTTTGATATTTTTCTACAAGGTTTCGACATCTCTCGGTAGAAATTTTAGCCCATTTTTCTGAAGAAAATTGTTGCAGTTCATTCAGATTCGAAAGGTTTCTCTTGCGGACAGGTTTTGTTTTCAAATCAACCCATAAATTCTTGATTAAATTGAGATCTGGGCTTTGACTGAGCCACTGGAGAAGCTTGAAATTATTTTGTTGAAACCATTTCATGGTGCTCTTATGTTTTGGATCATTATCTTCTTGCAGTACTCAATTGCGACCAATTCGCAACTCCCGAACTGAAGGCAATATATTTGCTTCGGAAATTTCCTGATATTCTTTAAATTCAAGACTCCACTGATGACAACGAGCTTTCTTGGACCCGAGGCACTAAATGAGGCGCTCCGTGCGACAGTGACGAGCGCGCCAAATTTAAGTTTCGAGGAAACGTGTTAAAGTTTAAAAAATGTAACTAGCCATAAAATCATCAAATATTCATCGATTATGATGAACGTCGTCTCATTTTGAAGGTATTTTGTCGTAGATTGTAGGCATGATAAAGAGGAAAGGCCAAATTGTAAAACATTTGGGACCATGGTGAGCTCGTCACTGTCGTATGGAGCGCCTCAAATCCTCACTAAAGAAGCAAACTACCACCATGTTTAACCATTTTTCTCTTGAATGCATTGTTTGATTTTCGTCAAACATACCGTTGCTCGTTGTTCCCGAATAATTCAGTTTTGGTTTCGTCGGTCCAGAGAACTTTCTTCCAGAATGCAAATCCATCATTTTGATGATCCTTGGCGTACTTTAAACGAGATTGTTTGTGCGCTTTTCGTAGCAGAGATTTCCGTCGTGCAACTCTTCCATGTAGACCATTCTTTCTCAGTGTATAACACGCAGTAGAAAGATAAACATCAATCAAGTATCACCTGCAGTCACTCGTGGATTCGCAGCAGCCATTCTTTCAATCCGTTCTGAAATCTTGCAAGGTTGTCCACACCTTGGTAGAGTTTTGATTGTTCCAAAGCCTTTCCATTTTTTTTATAACTGCACGAACCGTCGTAAATGGAATTCGAAGTTCTTCTCCTATCTTCCTATAACTCTTTCCAGACTCGTGTGCAGCAATAACAGATCACTTAAGATCTGCAGACAGCTCTTTAATGCGATGGCCCATTGCTTACGAATGGCTTGTACACTGCACAGTCATCCGTCTTCGACGAAGATTCAAAGAGAAAATTCTAGAATTCAGAATTGCCAACAGTCTTTAATTAATAAACAGCCAACTACCGATAAAAATTTTAAATTCTTGAAGCCTTGGGGAGAGAACACACTTACCAGGCGCGTCCCTCGGGTGGCGGATTGGGGAACCTGGAACTTCCCTTCTAGGGCTGCTCCGAATATACAGAATAAGGAGCCGCGGACCAAACAAGTAGCAAAGGGATGGCAGACCGGCTGCTTTATTTGCCAAGAAACCCTACGATGATGGCGCCATACCGCGTACGGGCGAACCGACGCACCTTCCCTTCCTGGCCCACAGGAGTGCGGTGACAAACGAGAAGAACTTGGAGCGAAGACGCCATCTGGGGGGACCCGACCCGGCTTTTAAGCCGGATGGGACGTAAGTCAAAGTAAGTGAAGGTGGACACACAAATATTAAATAATTTTGTAAATAAATGTTCGAAAACTTTTGCATTTTAACTTTATTTTATTTTCCCCAAATTCTTTGATGTTTTACAATACAGGGTGATTCAAAAGTCAGGTTACATAGGGATTTTCTGTTTCTTTGCAGGTAAATGAGTTATGAGATGTTATCGAAGGAGGAGCGCATTGATGTGATATTCCTAGCTGGCTGCACAAGTGCATTGCCGTTAACGGTGGCCATATCGAACATGTGATGTGACTATTCCCCTGTATCATTATATAATACAGTATATCCCTATGTAACCTGACTTTTGAATCACCCTGTATATTTATGTTGTAGTTGAACTCATTTTTTTATTTGTCAAATTTTTTCCAAAAGAATGGTGAACTTTTCATAACTATTGTATATGCATGGTACACAAAATAAATATGGATATAACCGAAGTCTTTCTCGACGATTGATTTTGAGCGCCACTCTATATATATATATATATATATATATATATATATATCAATCTTCCCTGGAATATTTATTAAATAATGAAATTAATTATAAAATCAAAATTTCAGACTCGCATAATAAGTCGCTTGAGCATCATATAATTACCCTTAAAAATACCCTTTCGTTGTTGGATTATTTATTAATAATTTCTCTTGTACAACGTGAACTTGAAAAGTTTCATTCTACCATTTCTGAAACTCATGAACGTAAGTTAAAGGCCCTGGGCCTGAATTCACCTAATTTTTTCAATTCTGATAAAGTAATTTCGAATTTTTCTAGTTACACCCTATCCCCTCGGGAAAGGTTTTTACTCTCACTTGGCTTGCAATTTAAGCTTCCGTTATTTCAAATATATAAGCCTTCGTTTTTTCTTTACTTTGAAAAAATTTTTAATGGCTTGAAAAATGTTCCCCATGTCGGTGATTTCAATAATTTTAAATGTCAGTTTGCTAATTTAACTCATGAATTTTTTCACAAGCTTAGAAACCTTAAATTTAAATCTTTCATATTTAAGAAGAGTGACTTGCAGGTTATTAAGAATTTGGCAAAGAACCAGGAGATTGTTGTGACTAGACCGGACAAGGGCAACGGAGTTGTTATTTTGAATAAATCTGATTACATAAATAAAACTAATGAAATCCTAAGTGATGTTAGCAAATTCAAACAAATTCTTGAACCCGTCAATAAAGTCATTTTAAGGTTGGAAGACCAAGTTAATAGATTTTTGTCACGATTAAAGTCTTTAAAGATAATAAAAAATGATACTTACTCTCAGTTGTTCGTATCTGGTTCTGATCTTGCTCAATTATACTGTTTGCCTAAAATCCATAAAGTTGGAACACCTCTCCGTCCTATTTTAGCTTCGTATAACTTACCTACCTTTCAATTGTCAAAATTTGTTGTTCGTCTCCTGTCACCTTTTGCGAAAAATGCTTATACTATAAATAACTCTTATGAATTTCAAAAAGATCTTCTTAGTAAGAATTTCGATTCAAAAAAGTTTTTTGTCAGTTTTGATGTAAAATCGCTTTTCACGAATGTACCTGTATCAGAAACTATTGCCATTATTTTAGATAGGGTTTTTAGCTCTGATGATAGTTTTCATGGTTTTTCATGGTCTTATTTTAAGGAACTTTTAGAATTGGTTTTTAAGCAATGTTATTTTACTTTCAATAATAAGGTTTACCAACAAATTGATGGTGTTGGGATGGGATCACCCGTCGGACCTCTATCAGCTGATTTTTTTATGACTCATTTAGAAAGTGTAATTTTTAGACAATCTCCCACCCATTTTAAACCAATTTTCTATCGACGCTTCGTTGATGACTCGATAGCTGTTTTTGATAATGCTGTACAAGCGCAACAATTTTTAACTTCTTAAATTCTCTGCACCCCAATATAACTTATACAATGGAAACTGAGAAAAATGGCTCCCTTCCCTTTTAGATCTTTTAATTTCGAAAAAAGGTGATTCTATTACTACATCAGTTTACAGGAAACCCACTTTTACTGGTTTGGGCATGAATTTCTTTAGTTTTACTGATTTTAACTATAAGATGTCGTGTATTAAAACTCTCTTGTTCAGAGGATATAATTTGACCTCTAGTTTTACCTTACTAAACAATGAATTTAATAATTTAAGATCATATTTTACCAATAATAGTTTTCCTGTTCAATATGTAGATAAACTAATAAGATCTTTCTTAAATAATGTTTATAGACCTCAACTTTCCTGTATTTCAGTGCCTAAAGATATAAAATATTTCCTGGTACCTGAAATGGGTCCCATGAATAAAGAATTTAAACTTAAATTTACAAAGTTGTTAAGAAATTTTTTTTATCATACTGATTTTCGCATTATATTTATTAACAAAATGTCTTTAGGTAGCTTTTTCTCAGCGAAGGATCGAACTCCTGATTCGTTGCGTAGCGGTGTTGTATATTTATTTACCTGCCCAAGGTGTCTCCTTGGTACTTACATTGGCAGCACCGTGCGCTCCCTCAGGACTAGATTTTATTCGTATATATATATATATATATACATACACACACACACACACAGTGTTCTAAAATTACCTAGTAAACATATATATATATATATATATTAGGGTGATGCAAAAAAGGGGTCAAATTTTTTTTTTTTCAATTTTCAGGGAGACACCCTCCTATTTTATTCATATTCCTAAGAAAGCATTGTATTCGAAATTTGAGGTTGAAAAAGAGAAAATTAGAGGTTGCTACCAAGCTTTAAATATAAATGTATATCAGTTTGTGCTCAAAAATATTGTTTGTTGATATTTTCGCCGGAGCCGGTTTGATATGTACCTAGTTAACCTAGTTTGAAAAAAAACGATGACATTCTAGACTATAGTACGTAGTGAGCTCATAAAATAGTAATAATAGGCACGCTGATTTCCGCACCACCCTCTGAGGTACAGCGTATAGCGCGTTAACTTTTTTTTATGTGGAAGTTTCCCCAGTAGGCATATCATAACCACTTATGTATGTTTATTTTCGTTTTTTGTGAAGCAAGAGTAATGTTTTCTTGTTTTTGTTTGAGAGTGACGACCTGTAACTTTTAACAATTTGAAGAAGGTATTGTTTCTGCTCTTCATCATTGGTTATCAGTTTGTTGTATTCCTCCATCAGTCGTACACCTCTTTCCGCAATGTCGTTTACCACTTTGAGTCCATATGCGATATCTCTTGCATTCGCATAACTTTCATCATCATTCCATTCTTCAGCATCTTTTTCAAGAAAAGTGCAAGGCACCTCTAGGATTTCAAAGAATCTTTTTGTGTTCGCAGTAACGAAATCCTGCAGTTGTTTCTGCCCAGCTGATTCAGGATTTATTGATGCTCGTTTGCTCGGTTTTGAGTCAACTGGTTTCTGCAGAGCATGCTTCATTTTGTTTTTTGTCTCATGCGAAACAGCTGAATCAAAAAATGCAAGCGCCACAAGCTCCTCAGAGAGGTACCACAAATGTCTCAAAAACTTATTGAGTGCAGCACTTGCAATTTTGTCATCCTTTTGCTTGTACAGTAGAGCTGCAGACTTTGCACAAATGCAAATCTGAACGGGGGGCGCATGAGGGTATGGGTGCCAGGTACCACGATCTGATGTATATCGCAGCTGAAAAGCAGCAAACATCTCTGTCCTTTTTCCTCTCTCTCAGTTAGTTTAAACTGAGATTTAAACATCCAAATTTTAATGCAGTAAATTAGCTTGCCCATCCATCGTGCTCTGTGATAAGCTCCGGGTGCTTTAAAGCTGATTCCTGACTTGGGGGCACTACCGATGAAAATGAGCGTTAGCTCGAGCAATTCCTTGTAGTCATCACGAGGCTGCTGTTCATCAAGCTGAGCTTGAGCAAATTGAATGAGTTCTTCAGCATCTGAGATTTTCTCTGCAATGTTAGGGTCATCTGTTGCTGTTTGGTAATTGTTCTTGTCAATTTCCACCCACTTTGCTTTGAATCTCTTAAACAGTTGTATGTCAGGGCCACTAGAAGATGGCAAGGAGACAGAAACTGCAGCTTCTAACACTATTTCGAAAATATGATGTCGGCAAGCCAGCCACAGCATATCTTTATCCAATCTTTGCTCTAGTAACATACAAGCACCACTCTTAGAACCTGTGTTGGAGGCAGTGGTGTCAAAACACATGCCCTTCACTTGGTCAGATATATTCCACTCCAATACTAACTGATGGACAGCATCTGCAATGTTTTGACCAGTTCCTCTGGCAAGTTTGGGAATACCAAGAAGCTGATCAACTCCTTGGCCGGAAATTAGAACTGGCAGTCGATCAACATTTTCATGACCAGTAATATCTTCCAGTAGTTTGCCGTCCCAATGTATTTGGAGAGGGCAATTTGTTTCGAAATCCTGCTTCAAATTTTCTGCCATTGTCTTGCGGTTCCTTTGTCTTGCTCTCCGTATCGATGAATAGCTAACACTGTATTCTTCAGGGTTTTGCCCAAGAGCATTGATTGTTGGGATCAAGATTTCCGAAGCAGCTCTATCACTTACTTTTGCAGCATCAAGAGATACAAGCATTGAAGAATCCATAAGCTTTGCACTCTTAGACTTTGATCTACTTTGTCTCGAAGTTGATGGCTGCTGAGGGTCAGCAACAAATTCTTCTTCTGATTTTGAACTATCTTCATTCAAACTTGAAGGACTTGAACTTGAGAGCACTGCTGCTTCGAAAACGGCTGTTTCCCTCTTTCTTTTCTTTTCAAGCAATGTTTCCTTTTCTCTAGCAATCTCTTCCATTTGTGAAAAAACTTTATCCACTCCAGACATTTTGCCTTTTCTTCCTTTTTGTCGTTGCAGCATCAAAAACTCACGATCTTCATCAATCTTTATCATGTCAAGAGCACTTGCATGTGCAATGTCAAACAGATCTTGCAAGTCATTTTGCCAGCTCTCTTGTTTTTAAAGTAGTGCAGGTGATTGCTGCTTCTTATTATTTCTGTTCTTCTTTAGTTTCTCCCACTCGTTGAAAAGTTTCTTTACTCTCTCCACGACATGACATTTCAACACTGTTGGGATGCGTGCCTTTTCCCACACATCCATAACATCTCTAGCAGTCAACAAAGCCGCTGTTTTCACCTGTTGCTTTTTATTGATCTTGTAGTTCATAAACAATGCTAATGTTTCCCTTTTAGATGGAAGCTGGGTTTCTTTGAAGGACTCTATAGGATGTCCTATGAGCCAAACAACTGTTTTTGACGCGTATGCCGCTCCATGAGTGCAACTCAGCAACTGCTATACAACCACTCTCAGCGAAGGCAGCAAAGATACTGAGTCAGTGACGCCGCACTTACACTGACGCGGCCGCCACAGTGACGTCACAGCAAAGAAATGATTCTAGAATGTTCGGCCACGGCGTCTATAGCAATGAAAGGGATGAGAAGGTTTACGGAAAGAGGTTCAGAGTCTGTTATGACTGCTATATGTTGCTGACTACCATTTTTGATGAAATCTGCAAAATAAATAAATGTACAATAAATACAAACTGAAAATAACAATATACAAAATGTCCAATGGATGGTAGCAACCTCTAAAATGTCTTCAATTGTGCTGAAATTTTGGATGTTCAGTTTTTACACTAAATTAAATAAAATTAGAGGGTGTCTTCAAGTTTTTGAAATGATAAGTTATTTTGCATCACCCTAATATTATATATGCACTAAAATCACAAAATAACACGTGATCTTATTAATAAGCAAACAACCACAGGGAAAAGGAAACACAAAGTCCGAGCGCTTTCGTGATATATTCACATATCAAGAAGGAACAGAAAATAGCTATTTTCTGTTCCTCCTTGATAATGTGAATATATCACGAAAGCGCTCGGACTTTGTGTTTTCTTTTCCCTGTGGTTGTTTGCTTATATATATATATATATATATATCAGTTGTAACAAATTCTGCTCGATTAGAAAATGGACGATAGATAATTAGAATAACCTCAAGATAATGTGAAATAGTTTTAGAAGTGTTGCAAAATACACGCGGCGACAGGTTCGCACAGGTTTCATCACGATACAAAATGATACAGAATGACTTAGGCTAGTGTAGGATTAGGCTATTGAATATTTTCTCTGGTGTTTTTCATACAGTTACAACGCCACCCCTACGATATTACAGTAATTGAAAAAACATGGAGCCCACGAAAGAGCATATTCGACATGTGATGTTGTATCAGTTCCATAAAGGATCTAACGCTAGTGAATCCGCAAAAAACATTCAAAGAGTTTATGGAAATGATGATGTGAGCGAATGGATGTGTAGGAGATGGTTTGAGAAGTTCAAAAATGGAGACTTCACTCTGAAAGATTATCAACGAACAGGACAACCAAATGAGTTAGATGAAGAGTTGCTGAAAGCAACAGTGGAGGAAAACCCAACGGTAACTGTAAAAGAATTTGGCCTGCAACTCGGCGTTAGCCATATGACCATTCATCGTCATTTCAATGTTAGGAAAGTAGTGAAGGTTGGAAAATGGGTTCCGCATGATTTGTCACAAGCGAATCTTCAACATCGAATCGATATTTGCACATCACTGCATTCTCGGCAACTGCAGGCATCGTTTTTTAATCGGATCGTCACTGGGGATGAAAAATGGATCCTCTATAACAATATTAAGCGTCGACATCAGTGGCTTAGCCGTGAAACAAAGCCTGAACTTCAGCCAAGGAATGGACCCCATCCAAAGAAAATTTTCCTATGCGTTTGGTGAGATATGCGAGGAATTATTCATTTTGAGCTTCTGCCAGATAACCAAACAATCACAGCCGAAGTCTACTGCCAAAACTCCAACGATTGAAGATGGCATTACAAGAAAAACGTCCTGCATTAATTAATCGCAGGGGTGTTCTATTCCACCAGGATAACGCGCACCCTCACAGTGCTCGAATCACCACTGCCCAATTGGAGGAATTTGGTTGGGGAAAAATTGCCTCATCCACCTTATTCTCCGGACAATGCACCTTCAGACTACCATTTATTCAGAAGTCTGCAACACCACCTAGATGGACAAAAGTTGCAATCCAGGGAAGCTATCGAAAACGAAGTGATCGCTTTTTTTAACCCGAAAAGTGGCATAAAAAACTTTTCTACAGGTGGGAGGAGGTTATAGAAAAAGAAGGGAATTATATTGATGATTAATTTGTCATTATGTCATTTAATTTTTGTTGTGAATAAACTAAAAATTCGAGCAAATTTGTCTTTATAAGTCCTTTAATTTTTGGTCTGAATGAACTAAAAAATCGAGCAGATTATATGTTACAACCTTATATATACAGAGATGGGCAGTAACGCGTTACGACGTTACGTAACGAGTAACGGTAACGTCTGAAAGATTTTCAAATGTATCAATGTAACGGTAACGCTTTGCAAATTTTTTATCAATGTAACGGATTTTTTCATTACTCGTTACTCGATACTTGAATATGAATTTGATAACATTACCATTCCATTCATGAGGACTATTGAATGCAATTCACTATTCCGTGTTAGTGGCAACAACTAAATTTATATTTTCTAGGTCTCTTCATCTTTCCCAAAAATCCTTGGGGTGCAAATTATTGCGCAATATATCGTTCTTAAGAGAACAACATTTATATAGTCAATAATAGTAGCTATTAGAATTTGTGTGGTATGGCTGCCATTTGTAAGTTTATCTGTAGTTTCAAAATACGTGTGAAGGCACATAAATATCAAATGTAACTAGTTACTTGTAACATCGTTACATGTATCGAGTAACGGTAACGCTTTAAGGATTTTAAAAAGTAACGATGTAACGGTAACGCCGAGTACATTTTCGACGAGTAACGGTAACGCCGCCCAATTTAATGTAACGGTGCCCATCACTATATATATATATATATATATATATATATATATATATATATATATATATATATATATATATACAGGGTGATTCGAAAGTCAGGTTACATAGGGCTTTTCTGTTTCTTTGCAGGTAAATGAGTTATGAGATGTTATCGAAGGAGGAGCGCATTGATGTGATATTCCTAGCTGGCTGCACAAGTGCATTGCGTTAACGGTGGCCATATCGAACATGTGATGTGACTATTCCCCTGTATCATTACATAATACAGTATATCCCTATGTAACCTGACTTTGAATCACCCTGTATATATATATATATATATATATATATATACACACACACAGGGTGTTTCAGGAGGAAAGGTCAATACTTCGGGAGGTGATAGTATCGGTCATTGTGAGAAGAAAAGTTCATATGAACATGTGTCTAATTCTGAATGGTTACGGAGATAGAGCTGTTTGAATCTACAAATACAAAAGCATTGTTAATGGTAATCAAGAAAGAGAAACCAATTACTGTTTCTAACATTTAATGTTTAAACATTGGCATTTTGAATGGTATCAGATAGAGAAATGACAAATTTGTTACAATTTACAATACGTTTTCGAAAATCCCACCGTCAACCTCAATGCATTTTGCGACTCGTGTGCGAAGATCGCGTGTTGTTCGTCTGAGTTGATCTTGACGTTCCTTTATGCGGGCAGCAGCATCCAAAATGCGCGCGAGCAATTCGTCTCGTATATCCACCTTTCTTTTTTAAACTTGACTTTTCACCCACCCCCACAAACAATAATCTAACGGAGAGAGGTATGGAGACCTTGGTGACCGTTGAATGGGACCACCGCGGGGGGAGGAAGAGCTGCGTGCGCATCAGATTCAAACAGCTCTATCTCTTTAACCATTCAGAATTAGACACATGTTCATATGAACTTTTTTTCTCACAATGACCGATACTATCACCTCCCGAAGTATTGACCTTTCCTCCTGAAACACCCTGTATATGGGCTGAATTTCACAATTAAACACGTGAAATGAATGAATGATGCAAACTCACAAGGAAAAAGAAAAATGATTCCAAGGCCTTTCATGTATTGAGAAGTACACCTCGTCAGCATTCTCTGACGCGGTGTACTTCTGAATACACGAAAGGCCTTGGAATAATTTTTCTTTTTCCTTGTGGGTTTGCCTTATATATATATATATATGCTTGTGGCAAACTTTAAGTAAATTCTTGCCACAAAGGATATTGCATCATCATTGTTTATCAGAATATGACATCATGGGAAAAGCGGACGGCGTCTTCCGCTTCATTGATGCAAGAAGACTGTAAATCAAATAAATGAGAATATATTTTCATGATTAATATAGTGTAATTTCATGAATTGGTCTGATTTAGACGGATACTTAAACGACTCTTTTCTCTATCTACTTTCCCTCTCAGGTACTATCAAATTTATACAGGGTGTCCCATAAGTCCGGTCTCACAGGAAAATTTATTTTAAATTAAGTTTACAAAAGTAATACATTAGAACTAAAACAAATGTTCAAATTGATGTCTTGTTTTGGGACCTTTTTTTTGTTGCGGGTAGAATAACACGCAATGGCTAATATGGAAGTGAGTTACACTAGTGAGGAAAAGGCCTCCGGAGGCCATTGCGTGTTATTCTACTTGCAACATAAAAAAAAGGTCCCAAAATAAGACGTCAATTTGAACATTTGTGTAAGTTCTAATGTATTACTTCCGTAAACTTAATTTAAAATAAATTTTCCTATGAGACCGGATTTATGGGACACCCTGTATAATCTATTACGTATGTTATTTTTTTTTATTATTCGCCATTTCCCCTGATACTCATCACTCCTTGAGAGTTCTCTCAGTGTGTAATGAATAGTACTTTTTCTTTGGTATGTACCTATAATTTACTGATAGCTATTTTCCTTTTCAACAACACTTTCATTATATAGATACAAATTATGTTTCCTGCTAGGCAACGTCCGCAGTTCAGTGGGTATGAGTAACAGTTTCCTTATAAGCGAAGCGAAGACATTGAGGTCTGGGGTTCGATTCCCAATGGTGCTGATAATAATAATAATAATCCAGGAGTTAGTGCAATGGGTCACATTAGTCATTTGTTGGCCTGGATGCTCCTGCCTAATTATTATTACTTTTTCCTTTTATATTGACCCGTCTTTTGTTGTCAAGCAAATCTTCAAAATCTTATTAACCAGCATTAAATGTTCGCGGCTCGGTGGTTACAGTCGTTACTATATATATATATATATATATATATATATATATATATATATATATGATACAACTCAGAATGGTCCCCTGAGAAACTTTTATGTTGCATACAGAGCGTGCACGGAACAAGGAACTCTTCTGGGAAAATTAAATCCACTATAGTTCGAATAAGTAATGGTAAATGACAAATACTGTAGTTTTCCTTTCATGATGGAAGGCACATCATGGGCAACGGGTCACTCGCAAAGAGACCCCAAAATATAGCTTCCTCACCAGCTATCTATCAAGCAGATAGAATCCAGCTTTGGGACAGGGTCTAGGGTTTAAAGCGCCTCGCCTACTATATTCAGAACCACAATATTCGTTGTATTCACGTCGGACTGAATACACCAAAGAAAAATATACAGGGTGAGGCACTCGCTGGTAGCCCCAGAGTATCGTATTAGCGATACTCTGGGGCTACCAGCGAGTGAGTCACTCTATAGTAGGCTAGGCGCTTAAACCCTAGATCCTGTCCCAAAGCTGGATCCTATCCGCCCACGATGGGCCTTCCATCATGAAAAGGAAAAACAACAGTATTTGTCATTTACCATTACTTATTCATAGTGGATTTAATTTTCCCAGAAAAGTTCCTTGTCCATGCACGGTCTGTGTGTAACATATATAGTAGTTAGCGTCGCTGACAACGAATCCATCGGGCCCCGGGATGAAGACCCGGTGACGGCAGGCGGCGCGCAGCAAAACCCAGCTGTTCATCCTTCCACACAATAAAGAAAGTGGTTGGTAGATAAATGGGTAGCCTGGGTGGCTAATATATAAATTAGTAAAACAGTCCAGCTACGAACACACTATTATTCAAAGCTTTCAATAAATGCGCTTATCTTCATTATTGGCTAATTATAATTAAGTTAAAGTTTTCAAACACAGTAAACCTTTGAATATTTTACATAACAAGAAATACTAACATTAAATTACAGATAGATAATTTAATGTATCAATGTCCTTCCATCTTTTAACCTTCCTCCTTGAACAGACAACTCGTTGGGACCAGCCGGTTTGTCGCTTTTTTTTATTCAGGAAGGAGGGGGCCAAGTGCGAGCGCCCGCAAAAATACCCCTGCACCCCACCCCCCCTATAGAAGGACAAGGAGAGAGCCGAAATCAAGAACCTGAGGCTCTTAATAATTATGCATTTTTTTAAATTTGAAAAGATTGTGTGGTGTGTAAGATGCATGTATTCGTAGTGAGGAATAGAGGGAGAAGTGTGTGTTTGAGAGAATGCTGGACTATTTACCAGACATTGGGCTGAGGCTTGGCCTCGGGCATATTTTGCAGGCCTCGAGGCCAGCTGAAAAGTGGAAAGGCCTCGTGACTTTCGTGAGGTCTTAGGGAATCCTGATTTGTTTTGTTCTGTAAGTTTCAACCCCGGTAGCGTTGGGGTGGAGATTCTTCAGGTGAGGACCATGACCTGACAGGTGGCCGTATGTGGCGGCATACTTTGATAATATTATTCAGACAGGTGACTAGTCAGGCAGTAGTCTTTGAGAAATACTATTCAGTTAGGTGACCAACGGATTAGTGACGGGTCACTGTGACGTTAAGTACATAAATATTATATATGTCGCGGTATATAAATATTATTCAGTCAGTCAGCAGTAAACCAATTGACTTAATGTAGCAAAAACTAGTGTGGGAAAGCAATCTATCAGTTGGTCATCAGTTGAACTGAGTTCATATAATGTGTTTGTGCTATTTGGTGTGTATAAACTATTGTACTGTGTCTATTTTATAACAAAAAATAGGCCAAACTAGAGAAGAATACCACCTGGTATATTGATAATTAGCTATTAGCGTCGATAATTTTGTTTTTCGCCCGTCGTAAATTGTAACATATAAACTTCTAAATAATATGATTTAAAAGGAATATATAATATCGGATGCAAACAATAATTTTGTTAATATCGGCATTATAACTGAGATGTAAATTGTTATATTGTTTGCAAATAATTTTTTCTGTTCTTCATTTACTTTAATAATATTCAATTCTTCAATTCTTCAGCTCCCAGGTAGGTTAGTCAGCCTGTCAGTGGAGCCAGCTTCCTTCGCCACTCCGCCCTGTCCAGCAGCACTCCCGTTTCTTCGAGCTCTTGCATGCTGGGCAAGTCGTATCTTCGCAAGCTCTCCTCCACTTCGTCCCTCCATCTCCTTCTCGGTCTCCCTCTCGGTCTTCTGCCATTCGCTGGTCTCCACTCGCAGCACCTCCTCGCAGTTCTCCCCTCCTCCATTCTCTCCAAGTGGCCCAACCATCTCAATTTGGCAACGTCGATTTTTCTCAAAATCGGCGTTACTCCCACATTGGCTCTTATTTCTTCATTCCTTATCCTATCTCCGCGTCTTTCTCAGAATAGTCCTCAGCGGTCTCATTTCTGCCGCCTGAATTCTGCTTCGACCTGCCATGCGCATTTCCAGTGTTCCGACCCATAAATCGTATTGGTGTTAAAACTGTTTCGAAGATTATTTTCTTAGTCTCAAGGGGCATATGTTCATCTCTCAGTAGCGGGTATAACATTCCGACATTTTTACTAAACTTTGCAATTTTTTCAGTTATTTCTTGTATAATTATTACCGCTTTCTTTAGTAAACATACTCCCTAGATATTTAAATTTTTAACATTTCTTATTTCCTTATCTCCTATTTAAACTCCGAATTCTCCTTCTTCTCTTCAACATACACTTAATATTCTGTCTTTTCTACATTCATTTCCATTCCCCCCTCCTTCAAACATTCATTCCAATCAATTAAAGCTTGTTCTATATCTTCTCTCTCTGTCGTCCAGAATGCTATGTCATCTGCATATGCCATTATTCCATTATTATTCATTTCATGACGTCGCTTGAAACTTGCAATTACTGTGTCCATGTAGACTATAAACAGGAGTGGTGATATAACACTGCCTCCTTCACCCCTGTTTTTACTTTAAACCACTCATCATTTTTGTGTCCAGTCCTTACTTTGCATTCGCTAACTTGATACAAACTTTTCAAAGCCCTAAGAAGTGTCCCCTTACCCCATAAATCTCCTCCAAACATCTCCACATTCTTCCTCTGGGCACTGTATCGAATGCTTTTTTAAGATCTATGAATATTACATAGATTTAGTATTAAATTCCCATGCCTTTTCTATAACAGAACTGAGGCCAAAAATAAGATCTACCGTACTTCTATATTTCCGATAACCATGCTGTTCCCTCCCAACCTTGCTTCAATTATTTGCCTTGCTCTTTTTTTCTATTATTCTTTCATAAAGTTTTGTTATATGATTAATAAGCGATATTCCCCTATAATTCTCACATCTACCTGAGTCACCCTTTCCTTTATATATTGGAACGATGATTGTTTTTCCCCAATCACAGGGGACTTGACCTTCTCTCCAATATTTATTCAACAGGTTTCGAAGTTTTTCTTCATGGCTTCGCCTCCCTCCTTTATAAGTTCAATCGGAAACTCGTCCACTCCCGTTGACTTTCCATTCTTCATTTTATTAACAGCCTCTTCCAGTTCTTCTTTGGTAATAATTACATGTTCTGCTAATTCCTGGTATATTCCATCTGCTTCCTCCACTTCTTCTGGATCTCCATTCAATAGATCTTTAAAATAATCTGACCATCTTTATAATTGCTCTAGTTTCCACTATCACATTTCCCGCTTCATTTTAATGCTGCATACTTTTTCTTTTCCTTCCTATAAGATTTTGCAAGGCTGTAAATCAGTTTTTGTTTCCCTTCTCATCTTCTCTCAACTTTTCTCCAATTCCCTCATTGCCATTTGTTTTGCCCTTCTCCCTCTCAGCTTCATTTCTTGCTTGCACATATTCCCGTCTTGATTCCTGTACGTTGCTTCAACCACTTCCTAGGTTTTATAGTTTTCTGTTTTACTGCGCCTCTCACTGTGTCTGTCCACCATGGTGTATGTCTTCTTCTTCCCATTCATTGTTTTCCTCCATCTCAGCTATGTTTCTTTCAAGTTCTTCTCTGAATCTGACTCTAATGTTCTCATCCTACAGTTTCTTTGTCTTAATTACCTTCCTCTTCTCCTCTTTTGTTGCTACTATTTTCTGCATTTTCAAATCTGCTATCAGTAATCTGTGGTCAGAGCAGTGGCGGTTCGTGACTTTCAGTTATGGGGGTGCTGCCTCAGAAATTGCGAACAATTGTGTCGATTATATATATGAGAGAGAGAAAGTCAAATAGATAACTACTCACTACTCAGTCATAAAAATAAGTAAAATAGTATCATAAAGTCAATTATAGGGTACTTACGCTTAACGGGTAATTTCGAATTTGCCCAAAAATTTTATTTATAAACAAATTCCATTTGTGGTTTACGTCGTCGTCGTTGGCCTAGGCAAGCTACGGCTTGGGACCGTAGCGCATCTATCCGGTATAGGTTAACCTGGATGATGTAGCCATAAGCACTGCGCTAGTTAAGTGCCAACCAGTGATTATCTCACTAGCCGTATTGAGTCGTTAGGCGAAACTGCGACAGTACCAAAGGTGGAAAATATAACCTTTGGTTTTCTATTGTTTATTTGTAAAATGGAATGGTATTAGATTAAAATAAATATTTGAATATAAATAATTAACTGACAATTGTGATATAATTAATTATGTTTACATACAATAAAATAATATAGTATACATAAAATTAGTATTAATGTGGTTCACAATTGAATTATAATGGGGTAACTAATTTAAAATGAATTTATACTATTCCGAAATTCAAGACGGTAAAATTAACATTTATCTTGAAACTAAAATAAGAGTATTCACTAACACTCCCCCACCAGAGAGGAAGTTCAAAGAGTTCCGAACGACACTGATTTCCTCTGGACCTTTTGGTAGCTACATGTACCTCACTTAAGGTTGATTCCAAAAACGCAGGCTTAAGACGATCGATAGAACCTTGTCGACCTTGGAACCGCGCTGGATGAGGAATGATTTGCGCGTACGTCGGAGAACTTCATAGGGTCCGTCATATGGACATTGGAGAGGCCGTTTTGGGACAGGTACACGAACGAAAACGTGGGTGCAAGATTGGAGGGCTGGGGAAACAAAGATGTTCTGTTGGCTAGTCAATCGAGGGGGAACAGGCTGAAGGGACTGCATGTGAGAGGAAAGTGTTTGAGCGAATTCCGTAGGATCACATGACTTATCCCCTGCAGTGAAGTAGCCACCTGGTAGCCGCAGTGTTGTTCCATAGACTAGTTCAGCCGCTGTAGTCTTCAGATCACTCTTAAATGCAGAGCGAATACCAAGCAACACGAGTGGAAGCTTATCCATCCAATGGGAGTCTTCGTGACACATAAGGGATGACTTCAGCTGGCGATGGAAGCGTTCGACGAGGCCGTTAGCTTGCGGATGATACGCACAGGTATGCGCATGTACTGTACCCAACAAGCTGGTAAACTTCTTCCAAAGCGAAGACTCAAATTGGCGACCTTGGTCAGTGATGACTTTTGTCGGCAATCCAAATCTTGATACCCATCCATGAAGAAAGGCTCTTGCAACAGTGTCCGCTTGGATATCAGGAAGTGGGATGGCTTCAGGCCATCTGGAAAAGCGGTCGAGACAGGTGAGCAGATAACGTTGGCCTTGAATCACTGGAGAAGAGGGCCAACAATGTCTACATGAATTATTTCAAATCGCTGGGATGGGGGCGGAAATGCGTCAAAGGGGGACCTGGTGTGCCTTTGGACTTTGGCACGCTGGCAGGCAAGGCACGTTTTGGTCCAATGTTTGACATCCTCCGCATCGAGGGCCAAACAAAGCGAGAGGTAACCAGGTGTTGCGAAGCACGGATACCAGGATGGGAGGGCTTATGAAGATCCGTGAAGACTGCTTGTCTGTGACATGGAGGGACATAAGGGCGAATAGCAGCTGTTGATACGTCGCAATAGAGGGGCACAGACAATCCTGGCATACTCATTTCTTGAGGGAAAGTGAGTGAGTGGAGTCTTCTCTGAGCAGGTCTTGTAGTTCCGTATCCTTATCTTGATCCTGTGCAATAGCATTCCACAGTGTAGAGCTGAGGGTAACAGAAGTAATCTCTATTCTTGAAAGTGCATCCGCTGGAGTGTTCAAGACACCTTTGATGTGGCGGATATCTGTGGTAAATTGCGAGATATAATCGAGTTGCCTGATGACTCTGGGAGAGTGGTTACAGCTGTTTTTATTGAAGACAGTGACCAAAGGTTTGTGGTCGGTAAAAACACAAAAATCTCGGCCTTCAAGGAAATGTTGAAAATGCTTCACGTTTAAGTAAATAGCAAGAAGTTCACGTCCGAAAGCACTATAACGCGTTTGGGCTGGCTGCAGCTTTTTCGAGTAAAATGCGATGGGTGCTTGTTGACCGTGAATGGTTTGTTCCAACACTCCACCGATCGCAACATCTGATGCATCGACCGTCAGAGTTAGGGGGGCATCACTGATAGGAAATGACAGAGACAATGCACTATTGATAGCATTTTTGGCATTGTCGAACGCCTGTAAACTATCGCTACACCATAACAATTTCGTTACCTTGCGTTTGTGCGTGATCATAGCGTGTAGAGGAGCAAGAACACTAGCACAGTTTTTAATGAACTTGTGGTAATAATTTACCAAACCTAGAAACCGACGTAACTCACGCTGATTACTTGGCATAGGGTAATTTTTTATCACTTCACACTTGTCCTGAAGGGGGGTAATTCCGTGCTGCGAAATCGTGTGACCAAGAAATTCCAAGGTTGGCTGTGCAAACACACACTTAGATGCATTAATAGTAACACCATATTGTTCTAAGCGTTGAAAGAGGAGTGAAAGATGTTCCTTATGTTCTTCTTCCGTTGAGCTGGCCACAAGCAAATCATCGATGTAGGCATAAACAAAGTCTAAGCCTCTGGTGACCTCATCTATAAACCTCTGAAAGGTTTGCGCAGCATTCCGTAGCCCGAACGGCATCTTCACAAATTCGAATAACCCAAATGGTGTACAAACTGCAGTCTTGGGAATATCCGAAGGCTCTACGGGAATGTGGTGGAAAGCCTTAACGAGATCTATTTTACTGAAGATAGATTTGCCGTGGAGAAGAGAAGTAAAGTCTTGGACATTTGGTACGGATATCGGTCCGGGATGGTTGTCGAATTCAAAAACCGGTAATCCCCACATGGTCTCCAGTCTCCTGACTTCTTCTGGACCAGGTGTAGGGGAGAGGACCAACTGCTTTTGGAAGGTCTTATTATCCCAAGATCCATCATAAGCTGGAATTCCGATTTGGCAGCTTTCAGTTTGTCCGGGGCAAGACGTCTGGGTTTGCAAACACAGGGGGACCTTTTGTTGTAATGTGATGGTAATGGTGTGCTTAATGGTATCACCCATCTGCATCGGTTGAAGAATTCCTGGATATCGCTGGAAAAGGCACTGGTACATGGAATTAGGGGGAACGAGGGAAAGTGCAGAGTTCGAGGCGTCCGGAAGGGCAACCTGTTTGGCAAGAACAGAAAGCAGTGTGGCCTGGTCGCAAAGCGTCGCTTGTCAAGATCCACCAGGAGTTTGAAATGCTGGAGGAAGTCAGCGCCGATTATGGGATGCCGCACTTGAGCACAGATGAAAATCCACTTGAAGGATCGGTGAAGGCCCAAGTTTAGTTCACGCGACTGAGTACCGTACGTGGGTATGCGTGAACCGTTAGCAGCGTATAGAGGCGGAGATTCGAGTGCGTATGACCAGATTTTTGAGGGAATACACTGACTGACGCTCCGGTATCGACCAAGAAATTGACACCAGAGTTCCTGTCCTTTATGAATAACAGGTTGGCAGTGCGAGTACTAGACGCCATTAGGACTCGCTGCTGGGGTTTCCCGACGAAAAATTGCAAGGGGAGATGCACTTCCTAGCCTTCTTTCCAAATTTCGAGTGGTAGAAACAGATCTTCCCGGAACTCGAACGATGCCTCTTCGTAAATCTTGACCGAGAATGGCTTCTTTGCCGTTGATTTTGTAGCAGAGAACAAACGTGGTTGAGTTGTTGACTTAACTCTTCCACTTTCAACTCCAGTTCCGATTGTGTGTTTACGCTGTTGACCGGAGCTGTGTCAATCTCCACTACTTTGTCGGCAGTTGCTGCTAGTTTATCAACTGGAGTAGCAGGATCCATAGTGGCCAAGACACGCTGAGCTGATGGAGGAAGTTTCTGCAAGAACAACTGTCTAAAGATGTCCTTATCGAAGGTTTGTGCGCGTTCGCCTAGAGCGCACTGCATAGCCCTCAGCATTTGAGTGGGCTTACGGTCTCCAAGTTCTTCTTTTGAGATTAACTGATGTAGTTTCTCACGCTCGGAGACAGTGGTGCGGCACAGGATGGCAGACTTCAGATCGTTGTACGGGTCCTCACTCGTGGAAGTAGATACGATGACGTCACGGACTTCAGAGATGATGCTCGCTGGTAGAGAGGACAAAACATGATCGTATTTCGTCCTGCTAGTGGTGATCCTTCCCAAGTTGAATTGTGATTCCACTTGGTGGAACCAAATAAATGGATCACCCGGCCAGAAGACGGGGAGCTTTACGCTCAAGTGGGAGATGGCACCAGCGTCGTCAGGCATCTTCTCCTATGCTTGCTGACGTACAAGCAAGACGACCAGTTCCCAACGAAGGAGTGGAGGTTGAGACGAGCGCAGGCACAGAGCGCACGGGCAGGGGTGAGGGGCAGAGGGCACGAGCGACATTACAGTCTGGTCCTAGTCGCTCGGGTGAAGGGGGTGATGGGCACGAACGACGTTACAGTCTGGTCCTAGTCGCTCGGGTGAAGGGGGTGATGGGCACGAACGACATTACAGTCTAGTCCTAGTCGTTCGGGTGAAGGGGGTGATGGGCACGAACGACGTTACAGTCTAATCCTAGTCGTTCGGGTAAAAGGGGTAATCCAGCTCCGGGGTCACCAATTGTTGGTTTACGTCGTCGTCGTTGGCCTAGGCAAGCTACGGCTTGGGACCGTAGCGCATCTATCCGGTATAGGTTAACCTGGATGATGTAGCCATAAGCACTGCCGCTAGTTAAGTGCCAACCAGTGATTATCTCACTAGCCGTATTGAGTCCGTTAGGCGAAACTGCGACAGTACCAAGGTGGAAAATATAACCTTTGGTTTTCTATTGTTTATTTGTAAAATGGACATGGTATTAGATTAAAATAAATATTTGAATATAAATAATTAACTGACAATTGTGATATATAATTAATTATGTTTACATACAATAAAATAATATAGTATACATAAAATTAGTATTAATGTGGTTCACAATTGAATTATAATGGGGTAACTAATTTAAAATGAATTTATACTATTCCGAAATTCAAGACGGTAAAATTAACATTTATCTTGAAACTAAAATAAGAGTATTCACTACACATTCTTCTGTTTTTATTCTGAGCGAAAAAATATTCTAAGAAATGAAAGCTATATATTGTAAATAATCCAATTATTATATAATTAACTTCAATCTCACGACAAAAAATAAATGATAACGAATCATTGATAAATGCAATTCGGAAATTAAATTTCGAATTAAAAACGATACAGCAACACAACTACCACGTCAAACAAACAAATCGGCACTGCTCTGTCCACAGTGCTTTGGATCCTCTTAAACCGGCGATTCTGACTCGCTCTTCGTACGTCCGCCACCGAGGTTTCAAGCGTTTCGGGCAAAATCTGGAACTGTTAAGTACGCAGTTCCACGGGAAGGCTGAAGCTACTTTCGTGATTCATTCGTTCGGCATTGATATAGTTTAAGTAAAAAAGGATATAATCTGATGTAAAAACTCAAAGTTCATTGACAAAAACAATCGGAGAGGCTATTTTAAATATTTAAATATAAAGATCATAAGATCATGGGGGTGCTGCAGTTCCACAGTGCCTACCTGCGAGCCGCTCCTGGGTCAGAGTCTAACGTAACCCCTGGTATTACTTTGACATCTCCAATAATACTCTTATCGGAACATATAAAGTAATCTGTGATGGATTTTTGGTCAAAGTTTCCTGTCACTTGGTTCCACCTGTATCTCGTAAACTTATGGGTCTCCTGGTGTTTAAAAAATCTGTTCATGATCTTTAGTTCGTTCTTTACCTTACGCAGAAATCTATTAGTTTCTCTCCCTCTGCATTTCGGTTTTGTTCTCGGAAAGGTCCAATTACCTGCTCCACTCTCTCCCTCTCCATTCCCACTCTGCCATTGAAATATCCCATAAGCAGTACCACCTCCTCTCCTCCCACTTCATAATTGTCATCTAGTAGTTCCATGAAGTTGGCCTTCTCCTCTTCACTATGCCCCTGTTGTGGCGCATAAACCTGGTAGAGAATATATGTTTTATTCCTGATTCTCAACTTACATTTCATTAGTCATTCGCTTATTAATTCTACAGTCTGTATGTTTGGGGACAGTCTCGGTCCAATAATCACTGCCACTCCGTGCATCTTCCTCCGATCCTCCTCCACTCCTCTGTACATGAGCACATATCCATCCCCCAAGTCCCTTCCCAGTTCTCCACCCATATGCCTTGTTTCTGCCATTCCTAAGATGTCGATTTTCCTTTCTCTCATGATGTCCGGAATTTCGTCTTCTTTCCCCCTGTAAGTTGCTATGTTAATCGTTCCGCATCTAATCCTGAGTGTGTCCATTTTTCGTGTCCAGTTTCGTTTCCTTATCCGTGATCTGTTTATCAATCCTGGTTCCTAGGCTGGTTCTTGAGTTTCTCGAGCGATAAGGTTTTTACACCACCGGCTTGCTAGGCCTGTCGTGGCAACCCTCCTCTTTTATCCGGGCTTGGGACCGGCATGGGATTCCAGGTGTCATTCCCCATGGCAGAGTTATAATATAAACTATTACACATATAACTTTAAAAATATCTGATAATGGATAATATCAGGTGCAAATATACTCTTGAATCAAATTACATATATAACATATTGAAATATCAGGTGCAAATATATTCTTAATATTAACGTTATTATATTATTCGTATATATAATTATATAGTAATGGCATGATATAAACACTACACTAGAAGCTACAATTACATTAATGATCTTTGGTAGACTTTAAGACCACAATTTCTTATTGTCAAAATACATAAAAATGCAAAACTTAAAAAAAATAAGGCATTTCCAAATGTAGCTCTGTTTGCAATGCTCACTAGAGTCGCTAATAATTGTAGCCATTCAGAAAATATCTTGAAATATTTTGCTAGATCTTCACATCACAACTTTCCATATTATCATAAATACTTGAAATATTGTGGGTATATTAAAATGAGAAATAAGAACTGCATGAAATGAGAAATAAAAAGTTATTGGGCTAATGTATGGTGCCCAGGAAATCTTAGTTTTGGCAACTGTGTGTGACTGTGTGACCCGGCAAGTGTAAACACACACACTCTGTAGTCCGGGTCGAAATTTTATATTGAAAAGGTACATATTGTGAGGGGTTTGAATGGAACACAGGAACCCCCTCATAAATTATTTTCACTGTTTAAAGCCTCCTACCCCTGGCACAATTTTTCACTTTTTGACCTATATTGAAGAATATTCCATTTATACGAGACTTACTCTACAGTCTACATTCAGGTTTTTTGATGACATAAATTGGTACTTGTGGGTTATCTGTCGCCACTTTTTAATTTAATTTTCCAACTTTTTCACAAATACAGATGTGTGTTATCATGTTGCCATTTTTACAAAAATATTGTTTTTACGCCTCGTGAACAGGCTCTCATCGATCTCAACCACTATTCCTTCTAACCTAACCTAACCTTAGGTTAGGTTAGTGTGAGGTTAGGTTAGATTAGGTTAGGTTAGGTTAGGTTAGATTAGGTTAGGTTAGATTAGGTTAGGTTAGATTAGGTTAGGTTAGATTAGGTTAGGTTAGATTAGGTTAGGTTAGATTAGGTTAGATTAGATTAGGTTAGGTTAGGTTAGATTAGATTAGGTTAGATTAGGTTAGGTTAGGTTAGGTTAGGTTAGGTTAGATTAGGTTAGGTTAGGTTGTTAGATTAGGTTGTTAGATTAGGTTAGATTAGGTTAGGTTAGGTTAGATTAGGTTAGGTTAGATTAGGTTAGGTTAGATTAGGTTAGATTAGGTTAGATTAGGTTAGGTTAGATTAGGTTAGGTTAGGTTAGGTTAGGTTAGATTAGATTAGGTTAGAAGGAATAGTGGTTGAGATCGATGAGAGCCTGTTCACGAGGCGTAAAAACAATATTTTTGTAAAAATGGCAACATGATAACACACATCTGTATTTGTGAAAAAGTTGGAAAATTAAATTAAAAAGTGGCGACAGATAACCCACAAGTACCCATAAATTTTTATTAACGCATAATATTTTATTTAATAATGTACAGTATTAGGAAAATTCATTAAATACAACAATATATTTCGAAGAAAAAATTAGATGAATAATAAATGTGCTAAAATTCAAATAACTTTTTCATTGTTTGGCAGCAGTGGAGGAGTAATGATCTCTTTTTGCCAATCGAGAGTGCCTGACCTTTTGGAGAGAGAGAGAGAGGGGGTTAATTAGGTCCCTGAAGGCAAGGTCAGATAGGTCTTTAGTTCTAGGTATCACCCCTAGGCAACGGTTTGGGTCTTAGGATTACGTCAAAAACAATATTTTTGAATACTAAACTAGAAGAGATTTGTGCTCAGGGAAATGTACCCTTCGTAAAACTGTTGTCAGAATTTAGTGATCCTAGCCTTTTTATAAAAGATTGGGGGTGCATTTCAATGAAATAGGGAATGCTAGGCTAGGTAGGTTAATCGATGAGAACGTTCGAAAGCTGTATAGGTCGAAGCCGCCTTTAAACGTTGTGGGTCCGGGAAACGCCGGCCCGACGTGAAAAATAGTTTTAAACGCCGAAGAATATTATATTGCCCCTTTACAAGTCCCTAGTCAGGCCTCATTTAGAATATGCCGTTCAGTTTTGGTGTCCGTATTTGCGTGAGGATATTGATAGGTTGGAAAGGGTTCAGGGTTGCGCCACGAAACTAATTCCGTCATTGCGCAACACGTCTTACGAAGATAGGATTAAAGAGTTAGACTTGCATTCACTCGAAATTAGGAGATTAAGGGGGAAGCTTATTGAAGTTTTCAAAATCGTTAATAAAATCGATAACATAAATTTTGACAAACTGTTCACTTTCGATAATAGCAATACTCGTAAAACGGATTTAAGTTGCGTGGCAGACGTTTCATTACTAACATCGCTAAAAACGTTTTTACGTTTAAAGTAATTGATAAATGTAATAATCTTCCCGCGTCCGTCGTGAACTCTACCAGCGTTAATATGTTTAAAAACCGTTTAGATAGGCATTTTAAAAATATTAACGTTGTTTAAAACAATTAGCAACAGAAGCTCTGGGGGGGTAGTGGTCGAGGATGAGTCTGTTGACGATTAATACCAGCTTGTGACATGCCAGCGTGTGATATGCCAGCAATAAAAAAAAAAAATTAGACTAACACGAACTTAGATGTAGCTCGTAGCGTAAACTAACCCACTTTTTGTTATACTCTTCCTACTCTTTTTTTCTTTTCTTATCCTCTTTTTACTTGCATGTCTGTAGTTTGCATGGTATGACAGTGTTTGAGTTAAGACTGTGTTTGCATGGTTTGTAAACGTTCTTATTTCTTTTCATCTTTCACCCTTTTCCTATTCTCTTCGACTATTTTTCCGACCTGTCGGCAGTGGCCGGCGGATGATGATGGTGAGTCTTTCTTTCTCTTTTTCTGAATGAATGTTAACCCACGAATGATAGGTTTTGCTACTTATTTAACCCCTTGTTCTCTTCTTTTAACCCCCTACTCTCTTCTTTCTCTCGGGCTAACCTTAAAGTGGATCTTAGGGTCTTTGTCAGCCTTAGCTTCTGTAGATCTGTAGATCTCGGTGTAGTCAGTAGATTGGGAATTGAGGGTTCGAGGCAACTCAAAGTTTCTGGTACCTGAAAATCCTGTTCTTGAAAGGATGATTTTCTGAATAGCTTGCTCCCTAATTTCTAGTCTTTTGTCAGTTACCATTGATATGAGTATATTTTCTGGGTGGGCAAAGTAGGCGCTATTCTTTAATACTGGTTCTATGATTGATCTATGTTGTTTATCTAAATTTCGAAGCAAGCACATTAAATGCCAAAAGTTATATGCACCATCAGTTGCATTAGGATGAGATTTTATCCAAAACCACCCTGGAGCATAGAATTGCATAATAATCTTGACTATATCTTGAAGGTTTTTATCGGGATTTGGCGTTGATATAATCGAAGGACCCTGTTGGCTAGAGTTAGCCAGCGAGCATGGTGAAGGGGTACCTGGGGATCGAGTGGACAGATCTTGAGAAGTGTCTCCAGTTTGCACTGCCAGACACATATCATAGAGATTATCTTTGATCACTGCTTAACTCCTTCACAACATTTGCTGGAATTTCTTTAATTTCCTTTACGCAGAATATTTGACTACCTCCAATTTTGTTAAATCTGTTTTCAGTTTATCCCAATTGAACCCAAAATATTGGACCTGTTGTTTTACCATCAATGGTTTTGTAGACGTGCATAAAGGCAGTTCATTCAAATGCAAGAGGCACACCAACCACTGCAGGTCTGTTAAGATGAATTTCAACCAGTTTTATAGCTCCACCAATTTTTCCTGTATTTACAGAAGTACCATCACACAGTAAGCTTTGATAGTATTTGTGCTGTTCGAGTCTGTAATAATAGTTATCAACTCTTCTGCTATGCAGCGAGCAGTTCCATTATCTGGTGTATCGTGCTCTACATAGATGCTTCCAGGTTCTTTCACAATAACGTAGTGTTCTTCTTTTATCTTTCCACTTTTAGTTAATGTGTTATCTTTCCTTCCATCAAATCCAAGGCACTCCATCTTCAGATTTTCGGATTTAGACTTAAAAGTATTTGTTTCACCCATGCGATTTCTTTCTCTTTCTAATTTCTTTCTGTCAAGCATGTTGGTGTGGTTAAGGATCCCCATATCTTTTAAAGCTGCATTGACTATTGCAGCTGCAGCTCTACAACTTACACGATAACGATCTGCTGTTAATGCTAGGTTTTTATGGAGTGCCTGTTCTGAATATTCTCAGTCAATTCTAAATCGGCCTCATAATCTACATCCTGACTCTGAATCTACATCCATGTCTTCTTCGGTATTTTCTATAAATTCCGATGGTAAAACATTGGTGGCTTCAGTCATTTCTTCTTGTGCTTTTAGTTGACGGTTTTGTGCTTCTTGAGCTGTTGCTAAAGACCTCTTCTTTGTTGAACTAGCTATGCGATTAATTGGTCCTAACTGATTTTTTCTTTGTTTTTGACCCACAAAAGACTCCCAATCTGCCATTGGTATTTTATCCTTACACCTGCAAGATTTCCTATCAATTCCCTTCTCATAGCATTCACAAGAAGATATATCAAACATTTCATCATACTGAGCTACTTTTAAGGCAAAACTTTAATTTCTTCGATGTAACGGCACCTTGTTCAATTTTGAGGCTTCTTCTATTAGTCGACTGACTTTGGTGTTAATCGGAAGAAAAGAAAATTTCATCCAAATGTCTTCAATATCTTTTACAACAACCCTGTAACAATCATTAGCAGTTGCTGATCCTTTTGATTTAGCTTCTTCACGACGGCGCACAAAAAGGTAGTCTCACAACATCTGCTTTTGAAGGAGTCATGGCTGGTGGGAATTCCGTAGGTTATCCAAAGGCTGCATTTGAGGACTTGCTTCTAATAGTCATAGTTTATATTCAGAAGGAAATCAAATTATATGTAATTTATAATGTATGATAATTCAAATTATAATTAAAGCAAATGCAAATTATTTCTATTTATCTGAAAAATTATTTCTATTTATCTAATGTAATCAGCTAGTTCAACAAAGAAGAGATCTTTGGCAATGTAATCTAATGTAATTAGTCTATGTAATCAGCTAGTTCAAGTAGTGGCAGACTGGCTAGGCTGTCAGTCTGCCATGTGGCAGATGGGCCCCCTAGAAAAAAGGGAAGTTGGCCCCCTAGACCTGAGGTAAAAAAAATTGGCAGCCAATCTATTATACTCGTATATAAAGTTTAAATAAACATAAGTCAGTTGGGCCTGATGAGATATATCCTAGAATCTTAATTGAGGGTGTTGACAGTATTTCTATTACATGAAATAGATATAATTTATTTAGATTTTTGTAATTATTTGTTTGTATTTTTTTATTTTGTATTTATTAATATTGTAATTTTTTTATTTTGTATTTATTAATAGTATATAAAAAGGCAAATGTATTAATAACTTCTTTAATTTGTTAAAATTATTGCAGGTTTTAAACTTTTAGAAAGTAGCAAAAATTAATAAATTTACGTGCCTAAAATAGTTTTGCCAACCTGCCTGTCACTGCGACATTTTTAACTTCATTAGTTTATTTAATAGTTGCCTACATGCTTCATTAAAATCAATTCCAATTTATCAAAGTAAGTCTCTTATTTTTGTTATTGCTGTTATACTTATAACTTATGTATAATTATATTTTACCCATTTCTATGTCCATATATAAAAGATATATAGAGTTATGTATATATTTTATATAAAGCTGCTATATATAAAGATAGATATAAAAATAAATAAGAAAATACATGTAATAGTATTGAGAAAAGATTACATTACAATTACATTACAATACAGTTACAGAATACATATATTCATTCATTATAGCATAATTCGAGCATTGTTATTTGTTTTGAAATTTGTTGATCTTGATTATATTAAATGCAATTAGTAAATCAGATTACTTTATTAATTTTTTTTTTTTTATATATATTTCAGGTAAGGAAATGGAACACATGAAACGGAAATCTGGAGCACAGAAACGGAAAGATAAACGAGAAGCAGAAAGAAATGATTCAGCAAAAAAGTGCAGGCCTATAACAGCATTTATGATATCAACACCTATATCTACATGTTAGAAAGAGGAAAGCGACTTACAGAGAAATTCAACTACAACTGTTCATGCTGATACTGTAGATCTACGACATAAAGATGAAGGTATGCCTAACGTTTTTGAGACTGTAGATGCTGATTTTTATGATTCTGAATTAGCTGGTGGAATAACAGTAACTGAACCTGGGCCTGTACATGTACATAATCAAAAAGATCTAGTAGCTGATTTAAATAATAATGAGAATCAACCAACATTTAGACAGGATAAGCTCTTTCAATATCCTGCACGAACAGATTTGAAATCTTTTTTCAAAGAGCATCCAATTCAGCCACATGATCATGATCTGCCATTTAATGTAAAGTTATATAAGCGAAAAATTGTGGGTGACACTGTCTCACGACACTGGTTAACATACAATAAGAAGAATAGATCACTATATTGTTCATTTTGCTTGGCATTTGAGTCACCAACCTCTTCTAACCCATCTGCTTTTGTGCGAGGATTTAATGATTACAGACGCATTAGCCAGTGCTTATCAGAGCATGAATCAACTGGTATACATAGCAAGCATGCTCAGGAATATATCAGTGTAGTAAATAATGATGGTTTAGCTCGTTTTTTCGCTGCATCATTGCAGAAGCGAAAAGATGAAGTACTAAAGCAGAGAAATATTGTTGCCAGAGTTGTAGATATAATAAAGATGTTAGGTAAACAAGCTCTTCCTTTTCGTGGACACAAAAATGAGTCAGCATATTCTCTTCTTGATGAAACAGAAAATCATGGAAATTTCTTGGTTACTGTGCAGTTGATGGCAAAATATGATCCTATTATGGCTTCTCATGTTTCCATGGTGAAGGAAAAGTCTGAACAACGATGTGAAAGACTGGAAAAACAAAGAAAGACACAAAGTAAAGGTCGTGGTAGTCTTGTCACATTCTTGAGTAAAACAACCATCTCTTCTTTGACCCAAATTATGAAGAATATGATACAGGAAAAAATTACTCAAGAAGTTGCTGAGGCCAAGTATTATTCCATACAAGTAGATTCAACCCAGGATATTTCATCAATTGATCAATTTAGTATTGTTATTCGATATGTAGTAAATGGTACTATCCATGAATGACTACTTGCAATTGTTCCAAGCAATGATGGTACAGGGCAGGGACTTTTTGACCTATTAAATGAAACAATACAACGTCTTGAAATAGATCCGAGAAACTGCTTATCAGATAGCACAGATGGCGCTGCAAGCTACCATGGACAATATAATGGCTTACAGAGTAAAATTGCTGATGTAGCTGATCAGCATGTTCATGTATGGTGCTATGCCCATGTACTCAATTTAGTAGTTATTGAAACCACGAAGTGTGTACCAGCAGTTTCCTTCTTCAATTTACTCCAGAATTTAGCAAAATTTGTGAAGGTATCATATAAGCGAATGGCCATCTGGATTGAAGTTGTTGGACATCATATGGGGAAAGAAAAGATGAAACGATTAAAGCTAATTGGTGAAACCAGGTGGTCAGGGAAGTCCAATGCAGCAACTACTATATTTGGAAATTTTGACAAGATATGTATCGGTAATTTTGTGGATCTTCTGACATGTTTATCTATTATTCAAAGCTCTAACAATTTTGATGCAAAAACAAAACAGGAGGCAAATGTTTTACTGTCTAGCCTTCTAGAATTTCAAACAATATTGACAGCATTCACATACTTATATATCTTTCAGATTACAGCCCCTTTGTCAAGCTATCTAAGACAAGTGGCTTAAATATGTTTACTGCATGGAATATGGTAGAAAAATCCATTACAGATTTGAAGAAAAGATCAAGAGAATTTGATAAAGTATATAGTCAGGCTTTGAAATGTGCCAACAAATCCAATGAGCACATTGCACAATTCAATAATGATGAAAATCAAACAGTGAAAATTGATTTTGTAAAAACTAAGTTACCAATCAAGAGGAAACATAAAACAAAGAGAATGGCAGATGAACTAGCTGCTGATGAAAAAAACACATCTGATTCTTTGTCAGACTATCGTGTACATGTGTTCAACTTGATAATGGATCATGTACAATCACTGGAATCCCGTTTCATTGACCATAGACAACTATATAAGGATATGTCATGCCTCGATCCATCAAATTATGAATATATTACTAAAAATGGTCTTGAAGAAGAAGCATTGGAAGGTATTCTTGAGCTTGCTCCAGGGATAAATAGAAGTGAAGTAAAATTAGAATTGCAGTCTTTTGCATCGAACTTTGAAATATTTAAGCTTTTGCTGAATGATGATAATGCAGAGAGCAGCAGTAAAATGAATTCATGCTCTAAATATTGTGGCAATTGTCCATCATGTGTTTCTGTATATTCTTGCATCAAACAGACTTAATGACAAGGCATATGATAATCTTTACAAATGTACAAAGCTATCTGTACACTGTCTGTGACTCAAGTTCATTGTGAACGGGCATTTACTAAGCTTTCTTTGTCGGAGGAGAATCTGGAAGCATACATGTTGATGTCTGTAGAAAAGGTCATGTTGGATGAGTTAGACATGGAAACTATAAATAGACCGATTTGCAAACTCGAGTAATGAACTTAAAAAAACTACTCTTAGTATAACATGTATGTATGTATATGCAGGCAGTACTTGTAAAATATTTGTATTTATTGGTAAAATAAATTTATAAAAAAATATTAACTTTTTTTTATTTAAACAAACTTAACTCATAAATAGGCCTATTAGGATAGGACTGGAATTGAATTATGTAATGGGGTTATGGGCCCCCTGACCCCTTTGGCAGACAAAATTTTATGAGCCAGTCCGCCACTGAGTTCAACAAAGAAGAGATCTTTAGCAACAGCCCAAGAAGCACAAATTTCATCCTAAAAGCTGTAATCAGCCAGCTGGTTTCAGGTTTAAAATGAATGGTGAGGTGGACTCGGATATAAGAAAACAATCTCGAAGCCTGTGTGCTAAAGCGAATATGACCATAAGGAACTTTCGATTTTGTACAAGTGAAGCTAAAGACACTCTTTCGTACTTTCTGCAGTAATATCAGGTCGTCCCATAAGTAGTCGTTTTTTAGATCGGAATTTGAAGGACAAAAAAAAACAACTGAAACTTTTTAATCTAGTATATATTTTCCATCGGAATCAGTGACACTCTGCCAACGTCCTACAAGCTTTTCAATGCCATGTTTATAAAATTCAGGCGGTTTTGAGGCAAAAAAACGTACAAAGACTGGGTGCAGGTCATCTAAAGAAGTATACTGTTTCTCGTCAAGATAGTTTTGCAGACTCCTGAAGAGATGATAATCTGAAGGCGTAAGGTCTGGAGAATATGGAGGATGTGGAAGTTTTTCCCACCCAAGCTCCTCAATTTTTGCAGAAGTGATCCGAGCGGTATGAGGACGTACGTTGTCGTGGTGGAACACGATTCCTTTCAGATTAACCAAAGACGGTCTCTTTTCTTTTAGTGCAGTG
This sequence comes from Bathynomus jamesi, assembly GCA_023014485.1. Classification (NCBI taxonomy): domain Eukaryota; kingdom Metazoa; phylum Arthropoda; class Malacostraca; order Isopoda; family Cirolanidae; genus Bathynomus; species Bathynomus jamesi. Next base: position 21,621 of record JAJOZX010010704.1, on the reverse strand, counting down.
TTCAATCGATCTAGTTGTTGATAGTAGACTTGAGCGGTGATTGTTTGGTTGTGTGGTAAGGTTTCAAAGTGTATTATACCACCTTTATCTCACCAAACACTAAGCAACACCTTCCGAGGGTGAAGATTTGGTTTTGGCTGTGGTGTCGCTGGTTCTCCGGCACAAACCCACTGTCGACGGCGCTTAACATTCTGGTACAGTATCCACTTTTCATCACCAGTCACTAAACGGTGCAAAAACGGATCTTGGAGTTCACGGAATGAAGAGCTGTGCTAATGTTTACCCCACCCTCAGATTGTCGACCGACAATTCATGTGGCACCCATTTTCCTAACTTAGGCACTTTCCCGAGTGAGTTGTTGCAAATGTCGATGGATGGTGGACGAGGATGAATTGAGTTTCTGGGCCAATTCTTCGACAGTTGTTGAACAGTCTTCTTCAAGTGCGGCTAACAGCAGGTCATCATCAAAATCAGCAGGGCGTCCAGAGCGTGCTCCATCTGTCAAACAGCAGTCACCATTCCTAAACTTTTGAAACCATCTTTGACATTTCCTCACATGCAGAATATCGTTGTCATAAACGTCCTGAATGTTTCGCGTTGCTTCAGTAGCACTATTCCCCTTTTTGAACTCGTAAAGCATTATATGCCTGATATGCTCTTCTGATACCGCCATGTTTATGAGGGGTTCACATAAAGCAGAACACACGTCTTCACTGGTCAAGGTCTGTAAAGTATGTAGCGAAACACGATAGATCATCTCTTAGATATAACCTTCGGAAAATTTATGCTTAAACCGAGTAGGACTAGTTTAAACTTAATCTATCGTAAAAAAACGACATTACTTATGGTATGACCTGATATATACGGACAGCAACTCTGGGTGAATTATAAAAAAGGTTCTGGCAGAACCCTAAATTTGCTGTACAACAGGTCTTTTAGACTCTTACATAAATTACCCCCGAGGTGCTCAGCTTCGCAAATGTTTGCTACCAGCAATGTCCCGAGCTTCACGGAGGTAACAAGACGTGCTGAATACAGTCTAATGCAAAGAATTAAAAAATCAACCAACTCAATCATCCAAGCTATCCATGAGTCCTGCCATTTATCCTCTAAGCTATGGACTTCTTGGTACGAAAACGTCTGTCTGTAGCTCCACTTAACTTCGACATTACAGTATTATTTCTAATCAATTGTATATATTTCTATCCTTAGTATATGAACTGTCATTGTATTAATATTATTTGTCATATGAACTATAGTCTGCCAATAAAACTTTTCATTTTCATTTATCTGAAACATAAAAATATCAAGCATTAAACAAACAACTTATCATGAAACATATAACAACATTAAACATATGCAAATATGAAGGTAAAAAAGGGAGGAGGGGCATGTGATAGGGGTAGTAGGGCAGTACATGCTGGATTTTTTAATACTTTGTTAAAGTGATAAAAAAAACCTTCTCACATAGTATACTTTTTAAGGAATAAAAATTTTTCCCATTTAAATATATGCAAATATGAGGGTAAAAAATGGGGGGGGGGGGGCTATGTGCAAGGGGTAGCAGGGGTAGCACATGCTTGATATTTTAATATTTTTTAAGATGATAAAATGAAACTTCTCACATAGTGTACTTTTTAAGAAATAAAAAAAATTCTCATTTTCGACCCGGCCTAACACAGTCTCTGTGTTGTGGTGTGGCCGCGTGTGATAGATGAACGTGCTTAATGCTTAATAATTCCCTTTTATTAGGTAAGTGAAGTGAGTTATGTCTTTGTTTATTAATTTTGAGTAGAATCTTGCTTTTCCTTATGGATTTCAAAAAGAAGAGATACAGGCTAGTGTGAGGCTACGGTAGGTTACCTTTGGAAGAGCTTTAGGCGTCGGCTAGGTTAGATTGTTGAGCCTTCCCAAAGCATAGAGGAGCTTATTCGTAAAATATTTCGAAGTGAGTATCTGCACCCAGAGTGCAAATACCGCATTCGTTATTTGCATCCGAATATCACACCTCTGGGTGCAAATACCTTCAGCCTAACAATCTTAAGGCCTCGTGAGGCCCCCCTAAAAGGCCTCGGCCTCGAGGCCTTTGAAAAATGTATGTCCATGGCCTCGGCCTCGAGGCCTGAGGCCAGGCCTCGTCCCCATGCCTGCTGCTTACACAGAAAAAGATCAGCAAAGGAGGACAGTGACAGAAGAAACGGGAGTTCAAGCACTCCATGTCTCCTGCCTAACGCCCCTCCCCCTCGTGGAGTACTTCTCTGGTCGATTGGTGTCTACAATCTCCTCCAATTTGGTGTCCTTTGTATTCCTTTGTATACGAATACAGAGGGCGGAGTAGTCGGGCAAACATTTACCGCGATCATTTTCATGAAATGGATCGTCAAATGAAAGACAAAAAATTCAGAACTTTATGCGAGGCCAATGATACGGACCTTAACACTGTAAAGACAATCTTTGCATTCATTGAAAACCCTTATTTAAATGACTATATCTCTTTCAACAATTTAAGTAATTTAACATGAAAGAATGCTAAAAAAAATTTGTAAAAATAAGCAGTTCGTTCATTTCCATTAACATTAAGTGCATTATTTCTATTTTAATTTTAGTTTTTGTTTTTTGTTATGTAAAATATTTAAAAGTTTGTATTAATATTTTATATTATTCGAAATTAGACAATGATGTCGATTAAAACATTCATCGAAAGCTCTGCAAAATAATAATAATTATTTATTATTATGATGTTTATATTTGGACTGGTTTGTTGAGATTTCCAAGAACCAAATTTTATTAAGTTCCCAATATACAGAGACATGCAAGAAGTAAATAGACACCTTTAATTTTATGGTAAAATGTATGCATCCAATTTTTTTGCCATTGTTGGTTTACGTCGTCGTCGTTGGGCCTAGGCAAGCTACGGCTTGGGACCGTAGCGCATCTATCCGGTATAGGTTAACCTGGATGATGTAGCCATAAGCACTGCCGCTAGTTAAGTGCCAACCAGTGATTATCTCACTAGCCGTATTGAGTCCGTTAGGCGAAACTGCGACAGTACCAAAGGTGGAAAATATAACCCTTGGATTTCTATTCCGAAATTCAAGACGGTAAAATTAACATTTATCTTGAAACTAAAATAAGAGTATTCACTACACACCCCCACCAGAGAGGAAGTTCAAAGAGTTCCGAACGACACAGATTTCCGCTGGACCTTTTTGGTAGCTACATGTACCTCGCTTAAGGTTGATTCCAAAAACGCAGGCTTAAGACGATCGATAGAAACCTTGTCGACCTTGGAACCGCGCTGGATGAGAAATGATTTGCGCGTACGTCGGAGAACTTCATAGGGCCCGTCATATGGACATTGGAGAGGCCGTTTTGGGACAGGTACACGAACGAAAACGTGGGTGCAAGACTGGAGGGCTGGGAAACAAAGATGTTCTGTTGGCTAGTCAATCGAGGGGGAACAGGCTGAAGGGACTGCATGTGAGAGGAAAGTGTTTGAGCGAATTCCGTAGGATCACATGACTTATCCCCTGCAGTGAAGTAGCCACCTGGTAGCCGCAGTGTTGTTCCATAGACTAGTTCAGCCGCTGTAGTCTTCAGATCACTCTTAAATGCAGAGCGAATACCAAGCAACACGAGTGGAAGCTTATCCATCCAATGGGAGTCTTCGTGACACATAAGGGATGACTTCAGCTGGCGATGGAAGCGTTCGACGAGGCCGTTAGCTTGCGGATGATACGCACAGGTATGCGCATGTACTGTACCCAACAAGCTGGTAAACTTCTTCCAAAGCGAAGACTCAAATTGGCGACCTTGGTCAGTGATGACTTTTGTCGGCAATCCAAATCTTGATACCCATCCATGAAGAAAGGCTCTTGCAACAGTGTCCGCTTGGATATCAGGAAGTGGGATGGCTTCAGGCCATCTGGAAAAGCGGTCGAGACAGGTGAGCAGATAACGTTGGCCTTGAATCACTGGAAGAGGGCCAACAATGTCTACATGAATTACCTCAAATCGCTGGGATGGGGGCGGAAATGCGTCAAAGGGGACCTGGTGTGCCTTTGGACTTTGGCACGCTGGCAGGCAAGGCACGTTTTGGTCCAATGTTTGACATCCTTCCGCATCGAGGGCCAAACAAAGCGAGAGGTAACCAGTGTTGCGAAGCACGGATACCAGGATGGGAGGGCTTATGAAGATCCGTGAAGACTGCTTGTCTGTGACATGGAGGGACATATGGGCGAATAGCAGCTGTTGATACGTCGCAATAGAGGGGCACAGACAATCCTGGCATACTCATTTTCTTGAGGGAAAGTGAGTGAGTGGAGTCTTCTCTGAGCAGGTCTTGTAGTTCCGTATCCTTATCTTGATCCTGTGCAATAGCATTCCACAGTGTAGAGCTGAGAGTAACAGAAGTAATCTCTATTCTTGAAAGTGCATCCGCTGGAGTGTTCAAGACACCTTTGATGTGGCGGATATCTGTGGTAAATTGCGAGATATAATCGAGTTGCCTGATGACTCTGGGAGAGTGGTTACAGCTGTTTTTATTGAAGACAGTGACCAAAGGTTTGTGGTCGGTAAAAACACACAACTCTCGGCCTTCAAGGAAATGTTGAAAATGCTTCACGTTTAAGTAAATAGCAAGAAGTTCACGTCCGAAAGCACTATAACGCGTTTGGGCTGGCTGCAGCTTTTTCGAGTAAAACGCGATGGGTGCTTGTTGACCGTTAATGGTTTGTTCCAACACTCCACCGATCGCAACATCTGATGCATCGACCGTCAGAGTTAGGGGGCATCACTGATAGGAAATGACAGAGACAATGCACTATTGATAGCATTTTTGGCATTGTCGAACGCCTGTAAACTATCGCTACACCATAACAATTTCGTTACCTTGCGTTTGTGTGTGATCATAGCGTGTAGAGGAGCAAGAACACTGGCACAGTTTTTAATGAACTTGTGGTAATAATTTACCAAACCTAGAAACCGACGTAACTCACGCTGATTATTTGGCATAGGGTAATTTTTTATCACTTCACACTTGTCCTGAAGGGGGGTAATTCCGTGCTGCGAAATCGTGTGACCAAGAAATTCCAAGGTTGGCTGTGCAAACACACACTTAGATGCATTAATAGTAACACCGTATTGTTCTAAGCGTTGAAAGAGGAGTGAAAGATGTTCCTTATGTTCCTCTTCCGTTGAGCTGGCCACAAGCAAATCATCGATGTAGGCATAAACAAAGTCTAAGCCTCTAGTGACCTCATCTATAAACCTCTGAAAGGTTTGCGCAGCATTCCGTAGCCCGAACGGCATCTTCACAAATTCGAATAACCCAAATGGTGTACAAACTGCAGTCTTGGGAATATCCGAAGGCTCTACGGGAATGTGGTGGAAAGCCTTAACGAGATCTATTTTACTGAAGATAGATTTGCCGTGGAGAAGAGAAGTAAAGTCTTGGACATTTGGTACCGGATATCGGTCCGGGATGGTTGTCGAATTCAAAAACCGGTAATCCCACATGGTCTCCAGTCTCCTGACTCTTCTGGACCAGGTGTAGGGGAGAGGACCAACTGCTTTTGGAAGGTCTTATTATCCCAAGATCTATCATAAGCTGGAATTCCGATTTGGCAGCTTTCAGTTTGTCCGGGGCAAGACGTCTGGGTTTTGCAAACACAGGGGGACCTTTTGTTGTAATGTGATGGGTAATGGTGTGCTTAATGGTATCACCCATCTGCATCGGTTGAAGAATTCCTGGATATCGCTGGAAAAGGCACTGGTACATGGAATTAGGGGGAACGAGGGAAAGTGCAGAGTTCGAGGCGTCCGGAAGGGCAACCTGTTTGGCAAGAACAGAAAGCAGTGTGGCCTGGTCGCATAAGCGTCGCTTGTCAAGATCCACCAGGAGTTTGAAATGCTGGAGGAAGTCAGCGCCGATTATGGGATGCTGCACTTGAGCACAGATGAAAATCCACTTGAAGGATCGGTGGAGGCCCAAGTTTAGTTCACGCGACTGAGTACCGTACGTGGGTATGCGTGAACCGTTAGCAGCGTATAGAGGCGGGGATTCCGAGTGCGTATGACCAGATTTTTGAGGGAATACACTGACTGACGCTCCGGTATCGACCAAGAAATTGACACCAGAGTTTCTGTCCTTTATGAATAACAGGTTGGCAGTGCGAGTACTAGACGCCATTAGGACTCGCTGCTGGGGTTTTCCGACGAAAAATTGCAAGGGGAGATGCACTTCCTAGCCTTCTTTCCAAATTTAGCGTGGTAGAAGCAGATCTTCCCGGAACTCGAACGATGCCTCTTCGTAAATCTTGACCGAGAATGGCTTCTTTGCCGTTGATTTTGTGGCAGAGAACAAACGTGGTTGAGTTGTTGACTTAACTCTTCCACTTTCAACTCTAGTTCCGATTGTGTGTTCACGTTGTTGACCGGAGCTGTGTCAATCTCCACTACTTTGTCGGCAGTTTCTGCTAGTTTATCAACTGGAGTAGCAGGATCCATAGTGGCCAAGACACGCTGAGCTGATGGAGGAAGTTTCTGCAAGAACAACTGTCTAAAGATGTCCTTATCGAAGGTTTGTGCGCGTTCGCCTAGAGCGCACTGCATAGCCCTCAGCATTTGAGTGGGCTTACGGTCTCCAAGTTCTTCTTTTGAGATTAACTGATGTAGTTTCTCACGCTCGGAGACAGTGGTGCGGCACAGGATGGCAGACTTCAGATCGTTGTATGGGTCCTCACTCGTGGAAGTAGACACGATGACGTCACGGACTTCAGAGATGATGCTCGCTGGTAGAGAGGACAAAACATGATCGTATTTCGTCCTGCTAGCGGTGATCCTTCCCAAGTTGAATTGTGATTCCACTTGGTGGAACCAAATAAATGGATCACCCGGCCAGAAGACGGGAGCTTTACGCTCAAGTGGGAGATGGCACCAGCGTCGTCAGGCATCTTCTCCTATGCTTGCTGACGTACAAGCAAGACGACAAGTTACCAACGAAGGAGTGAGGTTGAGACGAGCGCAGGCACAGAGCGCACGGGCAGGGGTGAGGGGCAGAGGGCACGAGCGACATTACAGTCTGATCCTAGTCGCTCGGGTGAAGGGGTGATGGGCACGAACGACGTTACAGTCTGGTCCTAGTCGCTCGGGTGAAGGGGGTGATGGGCACGAACGACGTTACAGTCTTGTCCTAGTCATTCGGGTAAAAGGGGGGAATCCAACTCCGGAGTCACCAATTGTTGGTTTACGTCGTCGTCGTTGGGCCTAGGCAAGCTACGGCTTGGGACCGTAGCGCATCTATCCGGTATAGGTTAACCTGGATGATGTAGCCATAAGCACTGCCGCTAGTTAAGTGCCAACCAGTGATTATCTCACTAGCCGTATTGAGTCCGTTAGGCGAAACTGCGACAGTACCAAAGGTGGAAAATATAACCCTTGGATTTCTATTCCGAAATTCAAGACGGTAAAATTAACATTTATCTTGAAACTAAAATAAGAGTATTCACTACACCATTATTATGACTAATATTCGTTTCCTACATTTCTATCCTTGAAGAAGGACTTATGCCAATATTCTCAAGTGGTCAAATTGAAAAAGACAGCTGCCTGTTCATGGAAGATGGAGCCCCATGCCACACTGCAAAAAAGACGAAAGAATGGGAGGAGCGAAATGGTATCAAACGACTTCCTTGGCCGAGTCAGTCCCCTGACATGAACCCCATAGAACACGTGTGGGCAATACTAGACAAGACTTTACGTAAAAAGCCCAAAAAACCAGCAACACGATCAGAATTGTTGAATCTTTTACGCCAAATTGTTACAGCAAAATCTGGGCTGTCTATTTACTTCTTACATGTCTCTGTATATATATATATGTGTGTGTGTGTGTGTGGAAAAGGTTCCACAGGAAATAAATTTTGGTTAAAATTTAAAATATTCTATTCGTATAAATTAAAGTATTAATCCGTTAAATTTTTAATATCTGTATAAATTGCTAATGTCCAGTAGATTTTCTGGCATCCTTTTCGATAAGCCTAACGACGACGCTCTTCAAAGGTGCCACATCTCTAATCGTAAACAGAGATTCCTAAATTCTAAATGTTCTTTTCGGCTAATATAAATCACATAAAGGAGTTAAGTGTAGAACCAAAATTATATAAATTCTTTTGCTAATATCATTATTAGCCTAGGACTTTGCAACTTTAATAATCTTTTGTAAACGTGGCACCACGGGAGTTCCTCCAGGGAAAACCCCTTGAGAAGAGCAGTCGAAGCCTCACCCCTCTTGGGAGTGCGTGTCTCGCCCTTTGGGCAGCCGGTTCGGTTCGGGTCCTTTTCTTCGTTAATAACTCTCTAAGCGAGTGTAGTGTTAAGGATTTGATTTTGTAATTACTGCACATTTGTAAAAGAAATCTAATATCTTAAAAGTGATTTATCCTCGTGAAATAAAGTCTGAAAAAGGTAACACGTTATTTATATCCTTTCACGAGAGATTTGTAAACATTCCATTCTTTCAACGGACTGGGGAGGGAGACGCCATTGAGCGAAGGTATAAATTGTTTTTTTTTCCCATAACTTGCAGTCAGATTAAGTAAGTTTGAAAAGAAGAACCGTGGACGTCAGCAGTATAAACTTTATTGTTGGTGCAAGGAAGCGACATACTGAGAATACCTTAAACATCGGAGATGATGTAACGAAGAATAACATCATTTTCCGACACACACACACACACACACACACACACACACACACACATATATAAAGGGCGTCCCAAAAAAATGTATACACACTTTAACAGCTGATAGCTCAATTGATGTTTCTTTCTTTCCAAGTTAAACCCATTAGAATTAATAATGGCAGTCAGACTAAGCTTTGAACAAAGGAAATTCATTCTAAAATGCTACTGGAAGTGTGAAAACGCAGTTGAAGTGCAAAGACAGTTTAGGAGGGAGTTTCAAACAGATCCACCAACGCGACTTACCATCACTCGAATTAGAGATAAGTTTGAAGCCGATGGAACTGTTCAGAATGTCCACAAGAAGCGTTCCGAAGACCACGGACATCGACAAGCCCCACAAAGCAAGAAAGAGTACTGGAAACGTATCACCAAAGTCCAAGAAAATCTGTGCGGCAAGCGAGTCGTGAGGTAGGAATTTCAGAATCGTCTGTCCAACGCATTTTGAAGCGCTGTCAATGGAAAAGTTACATTCCAAGATTAGTCCATGCTATTAATGAAGATGATGATCCGGACCGAAGAGTGGAGTATTGCGAGTGGTACTTGGCACGATGTGGATGTGGATTGGACGAAGGGGTTTCGTAGAATACCCTCCGCGTTCACCAGACCTCACACCACTAGACTTTTTTTATGGGGATACTTAAAAGACAAAGTCTACGCTATAAAACCTGCAACAGTCGCTGAATTGAGAGCAGCCATTGAACGAGAATGCACCCAAATACCAAACGAAATGTTTCGTGATGTTTGCGATTCCATTGCTTCGCGTTATCAGCAGTGCCTGGACCAGAACGGACGTCAGTTTGAAAACAGGCGTTGACAAAACAATTAAATAATGTCTGTAGATTCTATTACATTTTGAAAATGAAATGTATTTTAATAAACACTGCCTTTATAATTATTTAAAGTGTGTATACATTTTTTTGGGACGCCCTGTATATATATATAGTTTTTTTTTATTAGCACACGTTTCGGAAAGTTATGATAGTTTCTATCTTCAGTGCAAAAACGTTAGAAATTAACAAATAATTATGATATAGAACAAAATAGTTAGATATAATAAAATAATAAGAAAATATGGAGTGTTAAGATATAAAAAGTAAACAAATAGTTAAAATTTATACAAAGTATACTGTGAGGGTATAAAAAATTTATTGGTGAGCTTATAAGAAGGCAGTTATAAGGTAATTTGTTGGGAGGCTGACTTACCAGAATATACTGTGGCGCTCATAAGTATTCGCATAGAGAAATATTTAAGTTATATTCGTCCTTATCTTTTGTACCATGCATAGAGTAGTTATGAAAAGTTTAACGTTCGTTTAGAAAAAGTTAACAATTAAAAAAATTAGTGAAACTCCAGCATATAATGTGAAACACCAAAGAATTTGAGGAAATTAAAAGAAATTAAAATGCAAAAGTTTTCGTACATTTATTTACAACATTAATTAATATTTGGTGTATCCACCTTTGGCTTGAAGAATTTAAAATTTTTATAAGTAGTTGGTTATTGATTAGAGACTGTTGGCAATTCTGAATTCTAGAATTTTCTCTTTGAATCTTTATGCAGGTGCTCCTCCAAAGAGGGGGATGGTTGAGGTGACTAGCCACCCCCTTTGCCCATGGGACCATATTCTTACAGGAATTTCAAATTCCTTCCTCGGCCAACTTTGTAATTTCCTTCGCCGAGAATCTACCGGAAATGACGATTTAAAAAATTTGCTTTTTATAATATATCTCATAAACAACATAACTTTTCTTTGTTAAAAAAAACAATTTTTTAGAGATAACAACCAGGGCTGTGGAGTCGGAAGACCAAGCCTCCGACTCCGACTCCGACTCCTAGAATTTTAGAAGGGCCGACTCCGACTCCGACTCCGACTCCTGCCTCTAAATAATATAAAAATATACTTTGATTATATTAACCCAGAATGGCATTTCATCACTACCAAGTGAATCATCAGGCTACTGGTTTTTATTACTATCTTTCTCAATGACAACTTCTAAATTTTGGGATGGAAACGCTGCAAATGTCTTTTCAAATTTGATGCTCTGGTTGGTGCATTTTTATCAGAGCCAGTAAAACCACTGATTTTTGCTTCACATAATTTTTCATCATCATCATCATCATCATCTTCTATCATACACTGACACACGAAATGTTTCCCATCTGTGGTTATTGTAAAATATTAAAAACTGCAGACTTTGTTGGAAGTGTCTTTGCCATTGTGAAAGGAGTTTTAGACTTGAAAGTTAAAAACTTATGAAATTTAGAAGAACTCGAAATTAAATAAGCATTAAAAATAAAAAATATTATCTGAAAAGAAAAAATGAATTAATGGCATTAATGTCTGAAATGGAAAACATTGTGTTTATTATTTAAGTGGTTTAACCACCATAGCTGCCAGTGATATCACACACAAAAACATATTTATTAAAATTTATATTGAGGTCGGAGTCGGTACATTTTTACCGACTCCGACTCCGACTCCAGCACCACCAAAATTGCTTCCGACTCCGACTCCACAGCCCTGATAACAACATAACTTTTCTTAAGAATCACTCGAGTGTCCCTTCTCAAGTATGAGGGGCGGTCAGAAAATAAGTTTACATGGCGTATAATTTCGTAGCTAAAGGATCTACATTGATTATGTTTGTATCAGCTGAATACGTTAATTATTGTTGGCAACACTGCATATGGAAAAACCACAACATGGTATCGTATGTGATACCTTTATTTCATAATTAAATATAAATTATTAATTAATTGAATTAATTATCTATACAAAATTGGCTCGGGATTGTTGACATAGCCTAATGGGAATGAAATGATTGCCATACATACATAGAAACCGTATGTAGGCGTCGGTCTGCGTAACCACGTGAAACCTTCATTTATTTCACGTGAAACGAAATTTTCCATTTGCTAACCCATGCAAAATACAAGGGAGAAAGAGTCAACAACCTTTGCCAAATCAGCAATTTATACAGAAATATGAAGATATATTAAAGGAATAGCCTCAGGGCTGTTTATGTTACAGCAAACGCTTTAAACAGGGAGGATGTCTAAAGTCCTCCCTCAAGTTCTGAGTGAATTCCTTATAATATAAAACCTAATGACTATAAAAGGGTAGGCCTATTCCTTCAGGGGTTAATAAGTGATTGCCTATATTAGTAACAAAGTGTTAATTCGTCGTGTAACTTCATCGTGGCGGCCTACACCGAAGAAGATCGTAACGCCCTGCATCGAAGTAAACTAAGATCCATCAAAATTAAGGTGAGGCAATTTCATTTTCATTCTAGGGCGTCTAAAATCCCGACGCTAAAATTACCATAAACAATTAAATATAAAGAGGTCCTTTAAAGACCTACATATTCATAACTCTCTAACGAAAATATATAGGGCTTTTGTCGTTCACTCTCCACTGAAATCTGCTGGACATTTCCAACGGATGAGGGTAACAGGCAATCAACCCAATGCCCTATATAGTTTTTCACATGGTGGTCCGTATGTGGGGAAGGGTTATTTGCTGTGAAAACCTTAACCTTGAATAAAATAACAAAACAGAATTAAAACAAACAAATAATAATAAAATTACGCCTTATCAAACATTTTGACATCTGAACAGAATTTATTCCATGTTTGGCTTTTTCATTACATATAAATAATAATAAATTACGAAGCCTACCTCACAAAGTAGACCCTACTCTTTACACTCAAGGCCTATTCTAACTAAAAACACTAAATTTATAATTCAACCTGTCGTGTAGGTTATAAAATTTATTTCAGCATATAACTTATAAGACTCATTAACATCACAAAAATTAAGTGCATAACTGTAACATCACAAAAATTAAGTGCATAACTGTAACATCACAAAAATTAAGTGCATAACTGTAACATCACAAAAATTAAGTGCATAACTGTAACATCACAAAAATTAAGTGCATAACTGTAACATCACAAAAATTAAGTGCATAACTGTAACATCACAAAAATTAAGTGCATAACTGTAACATCACAAAAATTAAGTGCATAACTGTAACATCACAAAAATTAAGTGCATAACTGTAACATCACAAAAATTAAGTGCATAACTGTAACATCACAAAAATTAAGTGCATAACTGTAACATCACAAAAATTAAGTGCATAACTGTAACATCACAAAAATTAAGTGCATAACTGTAACATCACAAAATTAAGTGCATAACTGTAACATCACAAAAATTAAGTGCATAACTGTAACATCACAAAAATTAAGTGCATAACTGTAACATCACAAAAATTAAGTGCATAACTGTAACATCACAAAAATTAAGTGCATAACTGTAACATCACAAAATTAAAATTATACATACAGTATATAAATATATACAAAACATTGTAATATTTCCTATGGAAAATAAATTAAATTGCAACACCCTTTCATTTTGGAAAGAGTGAGGACTTTATAAAATGCTACACCTTTTATATTAAAAAGTGAGGAAAAACAAAAATGGAATAACAAATAAAACGCAAATTAATTATAGGTAATCTAAGAAGGGTTTTGTGGCCTTTCCTTGGCCACAGCTCAAACAACTATTACAAGGTTTTGTGGCCTTCCTTGGCCACAACCCAAACAATACAAGGGTTTTGTGGCCTCCCTTGGCCACAACCCAAACTATTACAAGGGTTTTGTGGCCTACCTTGGCCACAACCCAAACAATTACAAGGTTTTGTGGCCTCCATGGCCACAGCCCAACATTACAAGGGTTTTGTGGCCTCCTTGGCCACAACCCAAACTATTACAAGGGTTTTTGGCCTACCTGGCCACAACCCAAACTATACAAGGTTTTGTGGCCTTCCATGGCCACAACCAAACATTACAAGGGTTTTGTGGCCTCCCTTGGCCACAACCCAAACTTTACAGGGTTTTGTGGCCTCCCTTGGCCACAACCCAAACATTACAAGGGTTTTGTGGCCTCCATTGGCCACAACCCAAACAATTACAAGGGTTTTGTGGCCTCCCTTGGCCACAGCCCAAACTATTACAAGGGTTTTGTGGCCTCCCTTGGCCACAACCCAAACTATTACAAGGGTTTTGTGGCCTCCCTTGGCCACAACCCAAACTATACAAGGGTTTTTGGCCTCCATGGCCACAACCCAAACTATTACAAGGGTTTGTGGCCTCCATGGCCACAACCAAACTATTACAAGGGTCTTGTGGCCTACCTTGGCCACAACCCAAACTATTACAAGGGTTTTTGGCCTACCATGGCCACAACCCAAACTATTACAAGGGTTTTGTGGCCTCCCCTTGGCCACAACCCAAACTATTACAAGGGTTTTTGGCCTACCCTGGCCACAACCCAAACTATTACAAGGTTTTGTGGCCTACCATGGCCACAACCAAACTATAACAAGGTTTTGTGGCCTCCCCTTGGCCACAACCCAAACTATTACAAGGGTTTTGTGGCCTCCCTTGGCCACAGCCCAAACATTACAAGGGTTTTTGCCTACCTTGGCCACAACCCAAACTATACAAGGTTTTTGGCCTACCATGGCCACACCAAACTATTAACAAGGGTTTGTGGCCTCCCCTGGCCACAACCAAACTATTACAAGAGTCCGTGGCCTCCTTGGCCACAACCCAAACTATTACAAGGGTTTTGTGGCCTCCCCTTGGCCACAGCCCAAACTATTACAAGGGTTTTATGGCCTCTCATGGCCAGAGACCAAACAACATAAAAACAGTACAGGATTCAAAGCCCCAAGCCCTCCAGATCTACCTGTGGAGGAGTAACATTTACTCCACTAAAACTACGGGTATTGACTAGTCTGAAGTGGTAGGAGGTTTGAATACAGTACAAACTCTTTCAACCAAACAACATAACATGGAAGTACAGTACATTTCAATTAACTCACCAACGTAGAAGTCATTTTAATTAAAACATAAATCATTAACAAAACAAAACATGACGAAACTCCAAAACAACATTAGTAAACCAGCATTTAAAAATTGGTGACATAAAATTTACACAGATAAATAATGAGCAAAAGTTAATAACTTTACTTTAATAACATAAATTTCCTATACCTAAGGGGAGTCGAACTGATTGAAATAACTTTAACCAAACTTGAGAAGCTAACCTCTTGAACTTTTATATTTAAATAGGTCTTGAGTAACCTTTCTCTTCCTAAATTCCTATTTCATTCTTTTCAATCCATTTCACATGGTTTAAAACACAGTTTATCAAAAAATTTGATCTATAACACAAATTTTTCTCCGGCCCCCCCCGTATATGGAAAAACCACAACATGGTATCGTATGTGATACCTTTATTTCATAATTAAATATAAATTATTAATTAATTGAATTAATTATCTATACAAAATTGGCTCGGGATTGTTGACATAGCCTAATGGGAATGAAATGATTGCCATACATACATAGAAACCGTATGTAGGCGTCGGTCTGCGTAACCACGTGAAACCTTCATTTATTTCACGTGAAACGAAATTTTCCATTTGCTAACCCATGCAAAATACAAGGGAGAAAGAGTCAACAACCTTTGCCAAATCAGCAATTTATACAGAAATATGAAGATATATTAAAGGAATAGCCTCAGGGCTGTTTATGTTACAGCAAACGCTTTAAACAGGGAGGATGTCTAAAGTCCTCCCTCAAGTTCTGAGTGAATTCCTTATAATATAAAACCTAATGACTATAAAAGGGTAGGCCTATTCCTTCAGGGGTTAATAAGTGATTGCCTATATTAGTAACAAAGTGTTAATTCGTCGTGTAACTTCATCGTGGCGGCCCTACACCGAAGAAGATCGTAACGCCCTGCATCGAAGTAAACTAAGATCCATCAAAATTAAAGTGAGGCAATTTCATTTTCATTCTAGGGCGTCTAAAATCCCGACGCTAAAATTACCATAAACAATTAAATATAAAGAGGTCCTTTAAAGACCTACATATTCATAACTCTCTAACGAAAATATATAGGGCTTTTGTCGTTCACTCTCCACTGAAATCTGCTGGACATTTCCAACGGATGAGGGTAACAGGCAATCAACCCAATGCCCTATATAGTTTTTCATACTGCACGTCGATTCGGCTGCCATCTACTGTACATTGGTTATATGAGTCAGATGAACATGGCAGCTCGACTGGAACAGTGCCCTGTCATTTCTGCAACGATATTCCGAGTCTGTAAGTGGTCAAGAATTTCTCGAGCGCATTGTCACAGGAGACGAGACATGGGTTCATCACCGTACTCCGGAAACAAAACGTGCCAGCATGGAATAGAAACACCCTGGGTCCCCGCGACCAAAGCAGTTCAAGATGGTGAGGTCAGCTGGCAAAGTGATGGTTACCGTGTTTTGGGTCCACAAAAGCGTTTTGCTCGCAGACTTCATGCAAAAAGGCACAACAATCAATGCAGCTGCATATTGTTCAACACTGGAACGTTCACGAGCGCCCATTAAACGTAAACGTCCTGGACTGCTCCGTAGGGCAGGGCACTGTTCCAGCCGAGCCGGCATGTTCAACTGACTCGTACAACCAATGTACGGTAGATGGCAGCCGAGTCGATATGCAGTGTTGCCAACAATGATTAACGGATTCACCTGATACAAACATAATCAATATAGGTTCTTTAGTTACGAAATTATACGCTGTGTAAACTTATTTTCTGACCTCCCCTCGTACAAAGGGAAGCTTTCATCGAGTGTTGGGAACTTTAGGGTTACCGAGGAGAAAAAAGTCCTCTTGCCTCTGGATGTGTTCAAAGTACAGTTCTAATATTGTTCGAAATAAATATAATATAAATTTGATATAAAATAATTTCACCCAATTTATGGTATTTTTATTGCTTTTTAAAACATGTTTCTTTCGTTGTGATTTAGGCAATAAACATAATATAAATTGATGTGCCTTATTGATATTAAATTGTTTTCCTTTAGTGTTTTTCTTCCTAGGAAGTCTATGTTCAATTTTCTTCCCTGGTCGCGGCCCTTGAATAAGTAAGAATATGGTCCCCTGCCGGACCTTGCCTTAGTAAATTTACTTTTTTCGCAATGCTAACTTTTTGTAACGGAAATGTTTATGTACAAAAGACATTATCTTATGTTCTTTGAAAGCATGGCAAAAAGTGTAGCTCATCAATGAGCGAAATAGACACCAGAAAACGTTCTTTAGAAGCTATTTGAGGCAGATTTTGATACTAGCCCCCTCCCCCCTCACCCAAATCCTGGAGGAGCCCCTGTTATGGAAGACGGATGACTGTACAAGCCATTAGTAAGCGATAGGTCGTCATGGTAAAGAGCTGTCTACGGATCTTGAGAGATCTGTTATTGCTGCACACGAGTCTGGAAAGAGTCATCGAAAGATAGGAGAAGAACTTCGAATTCCATTTACGACGGTTCGTGCAGTTATAAACAAATGGAGAGGCTATGGAACAATCAAAACGCTATCCACTAAGGTGTGGACGACCTTGCAAAATTTCAAAACATACAGCTAGACAGATTGAAAGAATGGTTGCTGTGAATCCATGAGTGACTGCAGGTGATATTTGCCACACATTAAGACTAAGATCAGTGTCCATCCCTCTACTGTACGTCGTACATTCAGGAAGAATGATCTGCATGGAAGAGTTGCTCAAAGAAAACCTCTACTACGAAAAGCGGACAAAGAAACTCGCATAAAGTACGCCAAGTATCATCAAAATGGTGGATTTTTATTATAGAAGAAAGTTCTTTGGACAGACGAGACCAAAATTAAATTGTTCGGAAGGACGAAAATCGAATACGGCGTTGGAGGAAAAAACATCCTTCCTGCGGTTAAACATGGTGGTGGTAGTTTGCTCCTTTACGGATGCTTTACTGCTTCTGGTTGAGGAAAGCTTGTTGTCGTCACTGAAATCTTGAATTCGAAGAAATATCGGGAAATTTCAGAAGAAAATGTATTGCCTTCGGTTCGACAGTTGCGAATGGGTCGCAGTTGGGTACTGCAACAAGATAATGATCCAAAACATAAAAGAGCACCATGAAATGGCTTCAACAAAAGAATTTCAAGCTTCTCGAGTTACCCAATACCCAGTCAAAGCCCAGATCTAAATTTAATCGAGAATTTGTGGTTTGATTTGAAAAAAGGTAAACTAATTTTTTTATTTGTTAAATTTTTCCAGATAAACGGTAAACTTTTCATAACTATCCTATGCATGATACAAGCGATACGGACGAATACGTCCTCTTCTTTGGCCCCCTCTTTTTCATTCCGACTGTTCAGTTGCCTCTCTTCTCCTGACAAAGCTGAACTCGTCGCTCAAACTTTCACCCCCAACTCAACCCTGGGCGATTCCGGTGCTGTTCCTCCATCTCTCCTCCTCTGACTTAATTATATCTGAAAGTGGAATCTCTTCCAAAGATGTTCGTTCTGTCCTGTGTGGGCTCAACTCTAGGAAGGCGCACGGTCCTGATGGTGTTCCTTCTGTTGTTATTAAGAACTGTGCTTCTGTGCTGACAATCTGCCCAGGTAAACACACTCGTCTTTCATCTGGTACTTTTCCTTCCTGCTAGAAGTTCGTTTTCATTCATCCTGTCCCAAAGAAGGATGACCGCTCTCAACCCTCTAACTATGGTTCAATTGCTTTGATTTCTTGCCTTTCTAAAGTTTTTGAATCTATGCTTAATAGGAAGATTCTTAAACACCTCTCTTCTCACAACCTTCTTTCATATCATCAATATGGGTTCAGCAAGGGACGCTCTATTGGCGATCTTGCATCTCTCTCTGACTCCTGGTCATCCTCCTTTCGGGATTTCAGTGAAACTTTTGCTATTGCGCTAGACATATCAAAAGCTTTTGATAGAGTCTGACACAAATCTTTAATTTCGAAACTGCCTTCCTTCGAGTTCTATCCTTCTATCTGTCTTCATCTCTAAGTCTAATTTCCTTTCTGACCGATCTATAGCTGCGGTTGTAGATGGCCACTGTTCTTTTCCTAAAGCTATTAACTGGGTGACAGGACAGAACCCTGAGGAACACCACTCTTTTCCTTCTATTTATCAATGATCTTTCCAGTCGCACTTCCTGTCCTATTTACTCCTATGCCGGTGATTCCACTCTTCACTTCTCCACCGGCTTCCCAAAGCGTCCCTCTCATCAGTAACTCCATGATTTGCGTAGGACGGCTCTGGTACACCTGACTTCTGATCTTTCTGCCATCTCTGATTGAGGCAGACAAAACCTTGTGGCTTTCAATGCCTCAAAAACTCAGTTCCAATATCTGTCTACTCGTCACAATCTTCCACACGACTATCCCCCTACCTTCAACAACACAACTCAATCATTCCTTCTCTTAACGTTCTTGGCGTTTCATTTTCTCGTGATCTTTCCTGGAAAGATCAAATATACTCTCTTTCCATAACAGCTTTTAAGAGGTTAGGTGTGTTGTACCGCCTCCGCAGTTTCTTCACCCCGACTCAGTTGCTGTCTCTGTACATGGGTTTTGTTCGCCCCTGTATGGAGTATGCTTCTCATGTATAGGGTGGCTCAACCCACACAGCCGTACTTGACCGGGTGGAATCAAAGGCTTTTCGTCTCATCAGTTCCCCGCCTCTTACTGATTGTCTTCAATCCCTCTCTCTTCGCCGCAATGTTGCCTCACTCTCTCTTTACTATCGCTGTTATAACGGACACTGCTCTTCTGAACTCTCTAACTGCATGCCTCCTCCTTTAAGGAGAGCACGCAGCACCGGACTTTCGAGACTTTCTCATTCCTTTTCTATCCAACTCTCTAGCGCAAGGGTTAGTGGGTATTTTCAGGCTTTCATCCACTCAACCGGTCAACTCTGGAACAATCTTCTTCAATCCATCTTTCCCACTGTCTATGACCTCCAATCTTTCAAATGCAGAGTGTCTTGGCATCTTGAAAAACCTAGACCTTGATTTTGGCTCTTCTTCTCTGGGGAGGGGGGGGGGGGGTGCTTTTACGGACATTCGCCCTTGGCCCTTCATTCCTGCATAAAAAAACTGAAATATTTCTCTATCTGAATACTTATGAGCGCCACTCTTTATAATTTGAGGGCACCTCTAAATTGTCAAAAAGCTCAGCTTAGATTTCGTTGGTCCAAAGCACATTTTTTCCAGTCTCCGAATCAGGGGCCGGGAAATTGAGTTACAGCTATGAATTGAGCAGCCAGGTACCAGAAAACTGGTGTAGACTGTGAAATGACCAATCAGATACCAGGAAACTGGTTCACAGATTATGAACTGACTACGTTAGGTCGGAATAGAAATATCGTACGAAAGTTAGTTAGTTAATAATAAGAATCACGTAGGTTATGGAAAAGTTTGGTTGGGTTATATTAGGCCCAGTTAGGTTAGGTTGGGGAAGACTAGAGTTGGGGTACATGATGTTAAGGTAGAACTCGAGTTTGGGGTAGATTAGGTTGCGTTAGGGGAGTTTTGGTCAGACTTATTTAGTAATAATAATAATAAAAATTTTATTCTGGGCTACATGTACAGGGTGGCCACAAAGTCCTTTGCATGAAGAACAAGGCAACATACAGATGTGCTGCAATTTCGCTGCAAAGGAGACTTTGTGCCACTCTAAAAAGGCATATAACAGGTGTACAGAGTGTATATGACGCGTTCGGTGAGAAGGGGCGAACGCAACATTTTTCGATTATGCCACAAAATGCAGTTAAAGTTTGTAAACTTTAAACCTTTGTATTTTTTTCCGGTTTATTGAAATGTTGTATGAATTTGAACACATATTGAGTAAAATATTGTTGTGTAATATGTCGATATAATAAACGCCAAGAAATTTTACAATATTATTTATTGATAGCTTCTGATGTTAACTGGTGTAATCCATTATTTGGTCCTCTTCGTCGAATGTTGTATTACCTGCTTCAACTGTTTTCGGTTTCTTCCAGTTCCTTTAACAAATCTTGCATATAGTTCACTGCAGTTGCAGGCATTAGGTCTGATAATTCTTTGAGATCTTTTATTTTTTTCCTTAGTTATTGGCAGCAATTGGGAATACTTTGGTTGCAGTGTCTGCTGGGCTAGATTGAATAAACTGACACTGTAGGATTTTTCCTTTTCTGCAGTCTGACGGGATGGCTATTATCTGGGTTGTGCGGTATGCAGTAGATATTACGTAGCCTTCTTTGTGTTGAAAGTCAAAAATATTAACTTTCTTGCATCTGTAAATTTAGTAGTTGTTGATTTCTTAATGACAATGCACGTTTTTTAGGACGTCAAAATCGAGAAAATCAGCCTGTTTCGTTTCTTTCTACACAACTAGGAGCGCTGCGAAACGGCTGTAGTTATGGCTATGGAAAACTGATGGGTGGGTAGTTGGGAGGTAACGAAAATGGTTCACTGAGTAGGTAGGTATTAATCTAACATCATTAAATTCCTTTTATGTCAATCTGGTGGATGAAACCCAATTGTTTGCTCACCAGAGTTATTCTCCACACTAGTATTTATATACTGTGTGGGAGGAGCGTGCTCGGTAGTGGAGATACATTCCGCTCAACCAACCGAGGAATAAACCAAGAACAACGCTGGTACGAGAAGCCCCGCGAAGAGAACACAAGGGAGAACGAAAACGAAGAACGGGGCGAGAGGACGTACCAGCCAAAGTGCGCTCTCGAAAACATAACCGAGAAGGGAGACACTCCGATAACAAAAAGTAAGTGACTAATTGAGTTTTTTACACCAAAGTTAATCTCATTAATTAAGCTGGGTCAGACAAGTTAGGCCTACATTGTGGCCTAAGACCCAGCATCAACTCATAGCTTAAAACAAAGGTGAAGGTAGATTGCCCCTAACCTAATTCTTGTGAGAATCCTACTGTGGACCTCAATTTATCTGCCCGCTCTGGACCATTTTC
>JAJOZX010010703.1:27500-129077 GCA_023014485.1 Bathynomus jamesi | reverse complement strand
ATGTTGGCTGACAGAAATGTAGTCACAAGTTTTTCCGAAAAATCTGAAGACTTGTACTTTAAAAGGGTTTGCGTCTTTTCATTCCCACATTTTGGTCTATACCACGCTGGTGCTTTTGGGTAGAGCGATGTTTATCCACAAAAAAAGATTTGTCATGCTTGACCACAACACAACAAATCTGACAGTATAGCTCATTTTTTCCTGAACAAATGAATTCATTAGGATATTTTGCAATTATAGCGCGCACTTTAGCAATAGAACTAACTGCAACTTTTGGCATTTTAAATATCTGAAATCAAAAGAAATCGAAATCAGTGAAATCACAAATCAGAAAAAATCACAAATCAAAAATGGTAACCAGTAACCACAATACATACAACACAACCACATCCAAAACCAGAACGGACATAACTGATAAGACAAATACGAGCAGCGAAGTTGCCAGTTAACCAAAAAGATGCCAATTTTTAGTTATTTTAATTATTTATTCCAAAATATTGAATTATTTACCTCATTGCTATTTTTCGACCTAACAGGTAAAAGTTGACTTTTGGTTGACCTATTAACTTTGGTAATATACCCCCTACAGGTGTTTTTATTGCATTTTCAGTCGTTTCAGCGAAAACTGCCCCACAGGAAACAATTTGACTTTATTGAATTTTGACCGCCCGAGTTATCAGTTGGTGGTGGTTGGAGAAATTTCAGAAGTGCCGTTTAGTCTGTGCACGGTTCCGTAGAAAGCGGAGAGACACACAGACACATTTTAGCTCAATAGTATGATGTATAACAAGCGGTAGCTCGCTATCGCTCGCGACCGTTTACAACTTGGCCCTCGGGGCTGGTAGCACTGTGACATATACAGCTATATACTAGGGTGGTACACAGAATGGGGTAAAAAATCTAATTCAAATTTCTTTCCTCCCAGGCTATAATCTGGTTCCTTTTAGCTAAGAAATATTTCATTTAAAATTTAAGGCAAATCGAATAACTTGTAGGGGTGGCTCAAAGCTGTTTTTTGTATACCATTATGCCCTTTATTAATATAGTGAATAATTAAAAGAAACATTATTTACAGATACATTAACTAATGATTATTTTTCTTTCAGATAGATTTATTAAATTTACAGGTTTTGCAATGTCAAATAAATGTACATTTTACTTAATGAAAAAGTCAGAGGAAACAATCACTGGAGCCAAGCTGCCTTCCTGTGGCCAGGTCCTCCGCATGTTCCTCCACCATCATCAAGTCTTGAAGAAGGAGATCAAACCTAGTTCAGAAGCTGTTTTTGAAGAATTGCGTCTCTTCTGGGAGAGAGCCCGAATCCCTACTCAAAGGAAAGACCACATTCTTCACAAAATTCAGTCTCTACACTTGGAGTGGAAAGCGATTAAGAAGAATGCTGGGAGGAAAAGCAACTCTCAGTTAGAAAAAGAAAACCTTTCAGGAAGAAATGGAGAACCTATTTGATGTCGCCATGCTGATGCCTTTACCTTAATCAAAAATGAAGAAGACCGGCAGTTCTTGATCCAACAAAGGAAAGTGGGACGAGTGGGATAAATGGTCTCTGCAGATATGGTGACTGACAAGGCAGAAAAGAGAGCTGCTGAGAAGCAAATGAAATTGGTAAATAGGAAGCGGAAAGCTGAAGAAGAAAAATATGCTGCTTCACAGGAAGTTATGCTAGATCAGGGAAGTTCTTCTTCTGAGTCTTTATGTGAGTCAGAAAGAGAAGATGAAATTACCTTATTAATCCCCCATCTACCAGCGGACCAACTCCACCAAAGAAAAAGGCAGCAAAGAATATCATATCTCCTGAATTGGCTGCTGCTCTGGACAGGACTGGCATCAGTGACAGGAGGGCCACCTTTGTATTAGCTGAAACTGCATCTAGCCTTGGTCAAGATCTTTCAGAGGTGAACATCTCTCGTTCTTCAATCAAAAGGCACCGAGAGAGGCATCGAAGGCAAATAACCCATGCCATTAAAGCTAGCTTTAGTCCAAGTATTTCGATTGTCCACTGGGATGGGAAGTTGATCCCTAATCTACTTGCCAAGAATGAAAAGGTAGACAGACTCCCAGTCCTTGTCTCTTCAGTTGAATCAGGTGATTCAAAACTGCTTGGTGTTCCCAAACTACCAAGTGGAACAGGGGAAGCTCAATCAGCTGCAGTGTATAATCTTCTTTCCGAATGGAACATAGATAAGTCAATAATCGGAATGTTATCAGATACTGCAGCATCAAATACAGGAACAAACAGGGGAGCATGCGTTCTTCTGGAACAGAAACTTGGTCGACTACTCTTCTATTTTGCCTGTAGGCATCATTGCATGGAAGTCATGTATGGAGGAGTGTTTGAAGCAGTCCATGGCTCATCTTCTGCCCTGAGCCACTTTTGTTCAAAAGGTTCCAATCTATGTGGGACTACATTGATTTAAAAACTTTCTCTACATCACAGGATGATGATGAGATGAAGGAGCAAGTTGATCCTTTCAGAAATGAAATAATTGCCTTTGCCAAAGAACATATGGCCACTGGAAATTTTCGAGATGACTAAAGAGTTTTTGGAACTTTCTTTGATCTTTCTTGGTGAAAAAATTGAAAGTTACACATTCAAACGTCCTGCTGGCACGCACTATGCAAGGTGGATGGCTAAAGTTATCTATGCCATCAAAATGTGGCTTTTTCGAAATCAAATCACCCTGACTCCTCGAGAGAAGAAGGACCTGAAAACCCTTACCCTTTTTGGAGTCCTAATCTACTTAAAAAGCTGGATCACCGCTCCTATTCCATCACAAGCTTCGAAGAATGATCTGGATCTTATCCAAAAGTTAAAGGACTATCATGACCAGAATGTGGCCAAAGCAGCTCTCAAGAAATTTGAAAACCACCTATGGTACTTATCAGAAGAGCTGGTGGCCCTTGCTCTCTTCGATCAAACTGTTGCACCAGACACCAAGGGAATCATGGTCCAGTGTATGAGGGAAAAGGAGGGGTCATTAGACTTCTCAAAGAGAAGAAGACTCAAGGAATGCAAAGCAACACTGAAATTAGAAACTCTTGCCACAAAGAACTCATTAAAGCTTCTTAAGGCCCTACTGATCAATATTAGTTTTCTTGATGATGACCCCAGCACCTGGGAGGAGAATGAAAACTTCCAAGAAGCTAAAAGAATCATAGGAAACATCAAAGTAGTTAATGATCATGCTGAAAGGGCAGTAGCTCTCATTCAGACCTTCAGCAGAACTCTGACGAAAGGAGAAGATCAACTCCAGTTTCTCTTAAGTGTGGTGGATGAGCACCGAAAGAGGTTTCCTGATTCTAACAAGTCCACAATCTTAGCTGGGCAACAATGAGTGGCCTGGTCAGCCATGATACCCCCGCCAACAAGCGGATAATACCCATATATATGGGGGGACCCAGAAGCCATGAATGTGGACTTCTGGGGGTAGTTGAGCCACCTCTAAATATTAACCGATTGAACCCAAATTTTGCTCAGAGAAGTTATTGGAAAAGGAATCTAAGGAAACCCTGGGAGGAAGAATTTAAAATACTTCCATTTTGTGGACCACCCTACAGTATATACCCATTACCCCACCCCATTACACCACCCTATTACCCCATTACCCCAACCCTCTCCCTCTTTACCCTACTCCTCTCCCCAATTACCCCACCACTCTCCCCCATTACCCCACCCCTCTCCCCATTACCCCACCCTCTCCCCCATCACTCCCCCCTCTCCTCCATTACCCCACCACACCCCCACTCCATTACCCAATCTAAAAAAGTAAAAAACGCCATTACCCCATTACCCTTATCCCTCCCCCAATTACCATATGTTGGGGTAAATGTGATAAATTGGTAATCATGCATATTTACCGACAATTATGCATAATTACCAATTTATCACATTTACCCCAACATATATATGTATATGTATATTGGTACTTACGTACTATCGGGTCTACCAAACTGCTTATTATGTATTTTTGCTCTCGTCATTTTCGTTTTCGAAGTACTTACATTCACGTAATAGATATTAAATAGCTCGTGCTCGGCCGCGGAGTGACCTAGGACCGGGAAACTTGACAGAGCACATGGGCAGCTCATGGGCTATCAGTTGGTGGTGGTTGGAGTAATTTCAAATGTGCCGTTTAGTCTGTGCACGGTTCCGAAGAAAGCGGAGAGACACACAGACACATTTTAGTTCAATAGTATGATGTATAACAAGCGGTAGCTCGCTATCGCTCGCTACCGTTTAAACTTGGCCCTCCGGGCTGGTAGCACTGTGATATATACTGCTAAATACCCCATTACCCACCCCATTACCCCATTACCCAATCTCATTACAACACCCCATTACCCCACCACTCTCCCCCATTACCCCACCACTCTCCCCATTACCCCACCACTCTCCCCATTACCCCACCCCTCTCCCCCATTACCCACCACTCCCCCATTACCCCCCCTCTCCCCCATTACCCCCACACCTCTCCCCATCACTCCCCACTGTCCTCCATTACCCCATCCCACCCCCACTCCATTACCCCATCCAAAAAAGTAAAAAACGCCATTACCCCCATTACCCTCATCCCTCCCCCAATTACCATATTTTGGGGTAAATGTGATAAATTGGTAATTATGCATATTTACCGGTAATTATGCATAATTACCAATTTATCACATTTACCCCAACATATATATGTATATGTATATTGATACTTACGTATCATCGGGACTACCAAACTGTTTATTATGTATTTTTGCTCTCGTCATTTTCGTTTTCGAAGTACTTACATTCACTGGTAATAGATATTAAATAGCTCGTACTCGGCCGCGGAGTGACCTAGGACCGGGAAACTTGACAGAGCACATGGGCAGCTCATGGGCTAACAGTTGGTGGTGGTTGGAGAAATTTCAGATGTGCCGTTTAGTCTGTGAACGGTTCCGAAGAAAGCGGACAGACACACAGACACATTTTAGCTGCATAGTATGATGTATAACAAGAGGTAGTTCGCTATCGCTCGCGACCCTTTATAACTTTTCCCTCCGGGCTGGTAGCACTGTGACATATACTGCTACATACCCCATTACCCCACCCCATTACCCAACCACATTACACCACCCATTACCCCATTACCCCACCACATTACCTCATTACCCCACCCCATTACCCCACCCCGCTCCCCTATTACCCCACCACTCTAACCCATTACCCCACCCATCTCCCCCATTACCCCCACCCCTTCTCCCCTCTCCATTACTCGACCCCACCCCCAGTCCATTAACCCATCCAAAAAACTAAAAAACGCCATTACCCCCATTACCCATCCCTCCCCCAATTACCATATGTTGGGGTAAATGTGATAAATTGGTGATTATGCATATTTACCGTTAATTATGCATAATTACCAATTTATCAAATTTACCCCCAACATATATATGTATATGTATATTGGTACTTACGTATTATCGGGACTACCAAACTGTTTATTATGTATTTTTGCTCTCGTCATTTTCGTTTTCGAAGTACTTACATTCACTGGTAATAGATATTAAATAGCTCGTGCTCGACCGCGGTGTGACCTAGGACCGGGAAACTTGACAGAGCACATGGGCAGCTCATGGGCTAACAGTTGGTGGTGGTTGGAGAAATTTCAGATGTGCCGTTTAGTCTGTGAACGGTTCCGAAGAAAGCGGACAGACACACAGACACATTTTAGCTGCATAGTATGATGTATAACAAGAGGTAGTTCGCTATCGCTCGCGACCCATTATAACTTTTCCCTCCGAGCTGGTAGCACTGTGACATATACTGCTACATACCCCATTACCCCACCCCATTAACCCACCCCATTACCCCACCCATCTCCCCCATTAACCCACTACTCTCCCCATTACCCCACCCCTCTCCTCCATTACCCCCACCCCTCTCCCCCATCACCCCCCTCTCTTCCATTACCCCACCCCACCCCCACTCCATTACCCCATCCAAAAATGTAAAAAACGCCATTACCCCCATTACCCTCATCCCTCCCCCAATTACCATATGTTGGGTAAATGTGATAAATTGGTAATTATGCATATTTACCGGTAATTATGCATAACTACCAATTCATCACATTTACCCCAACATATATATATGTATATGTATATTGGTACTTACGTATTATCGGGACTACCAAACTGTTTATTATGTATTTTTGCTCTCGTCATTTTCGTTTTCGAAGTACTTACATTCACTAGTAATAGACATTAAATAGCTCGTGCTCGGCCGCGGAGTGACCTAGGAGCGGAAAACCTGACAGAGCACATGGGCAGCTCATGGGTTATCACTATGGCAGTCAAAAGTTGACCGAAAAAATTAAGAAAGTTGACCTTACGAATTGAAAAAATTGACTTATAAAGTTGCCTTTACTTTCAATAATAAAAACGATACTTTAATTACTTATTCTTGCTCTTCTACATCAGTTGACAGATTGTGGTAAATTATGAAGTATTTGCCGACATTTTCTGGCTAAAAATTGCGATCCTTACTTAATAATTTATTAAGCATGGAGAAAGATCTCTCTACAGCGGCAGTTGTTGGTTGACATTGCAAAAGCTGACCATAAACTGTTGGTGAGATTTCAGGTCTACTGAGGTTAATTATTTCACAAATACCATTTGTCTTGAGTCTTGTTTCAATGTATTGTTTGACTGAACACATATCTTCGCCAAGGTTGATAGAAGAAATGGTTTCATATGCCTCTCTAATGGTGCAATCAGATGCTTCCATCCTAGTCACTAAGCTAGCAATCAAACTATAATTCATTTTGATTGACATTAGTTGCTTTGGCAGTTTTTCATTAGCAACACTCTCTTTAGCCTTCTGAACAATGATTCCTTCATCTTCAAAATTTTCCACAATTGTCTTCACATTTGGAAAATTGTCTGCATAATAAAAAGCAGCGTTCAGCCAGCTTGCCCATCGTGTTACAATCGGTTCTGGAGGAGTTCCTATTTCTGCAAACAATTCCTTCCTTCTTTTGTTTTTAAGAGTAGAAGCCTTGACACATGCAATTAAAGTGTCAACATCACTATAAAATGCTCTTATTGCATCGCACAATTATGTAACAGATGCGCAAGACACGTTACATGGAAAAGTCTTGGAAAAAGTTGCTTGAGTGTCGCTCCAGCTGACACCATGTAACGAGCTGCATCAGACAGAAGTAAACAGAAATTTTCTCTTGGTATCTCGAATTCTTTTACAGTATCGTCAATCTTGTGTATGACAGTTCGTGCATTAACATTTCCAAGAAGAACATCGCACCTGATTAAATATATTTTCTTGGGAACATCAATAGATCCAGCAAGTATGTTCAAATATTTTGAGCCCCTTACTTCACTTTCATCAACAATTAGGAAAACTAATTTACCCTCTAGCAAATGTTTTATTCTACTTAACTCGCTTTCTGCCTGTTTCATTGCTATTGATCCGCAAGTTGACACGCAAGGCACTGCTACACCTAATTCAGAGAACAATTGTTTCACATGAAGTTTGCTCAACTTATGAAGAGGTATGTTGGCTGACAGAAATGTAGTCACAAGTTTTTCCGAAAAATCTGAAGACTTGTACTTTAAAAGGGTTTGCGTCTTTTCATTCCCCACATTTTGGTCTATACCACGCTGGTGCTTTTGGGTAGAGCGATGTTTATCCACAAAAAAAGATTTGTCATGCTTGACCACAACACAACAAATCTGACAGTATAGCTCATTTTTTCCTGAACAAATGAATTCATTAGGATATTTTGCAATTATAGCGCGCACTTTAGCAATAGAACTAACTGCAACTTTTGGCATTTTAAATATCTGAAATCAAAAGAAATCGAAATCAGTGAAATCACAAATCAGAAAAAATCACAAATCAAAAATGGTAACCAGTAACCACAATACATACAACACAACCACATCCAAAACCAGAACGGACATAACTGAATAAGACAAATACGAGCAGCGAAGTTGCCAGTTAACCAAAAAGATGCCAATTTTTAGTTATTTTAATTATTTATTCCAAAATATTGAATTATTTACCTCATTGCTATTTTTCGACCTAACAGGTAAAAGTTGACTTTTGGTTGACCTATTAACTTTGGTAATATACCCCCTACAGGTGTTTTTATTGCATTTTCATCGTTTCAGCGAAAACTGCCCCACAGGAAACAATTTGACTTTATTGAATTTTGACCGCCCGAGTTATCAGTTGGTGGTGGTTGGAGAAATTTCAGAAGTGCCGTTTAGTCTGTGCACGGTTCCGTAGAAAGCGGAGAGACACACAGACACATTTTAGCTCAATAGTATGATGTATAACAAGCGGTAGCTCGCTATCGCTCGCGACCGTTTACAACTTGGCCCTCGGGGCTGGTAGCACTGTGACATATACAGCTATATACTAGGGTGGTACACAGAATGGGGTAAAAAATCTAAGTTCAAATTTTCCTCCCAGGCTATAATCTGGTTCCTTTTAGCTAAGAAATATTTCATTTAAAATTTAAGGCAAATCGAATAACTTGTAGGGGTGGCTCAAAGCTTTTTTGTATACCATTATGCCCTTTATTAATATAGTGAATAATTAAAAGAAACATTATTTACAGATACATTAACTAATGATTATTTTTCTTTCAGATAGATTTATTAAATTTACAGGTTTTGCAATGTCAAATAAATGTACATTTTACTTAATGAAAAAGTCAGTGGAAACAATCACTGGAGCCAAGCTGCCTTCCTGTGGCCAGGTCCTCCGCATGTTCCTCCACCATCATCAAGTCTTGAAGAAGGAGATCAAACCTAGTTCAGAAGCTGTTTTTGAAGAATTGCTCTCTTCTGGGAGAGAGCCCGAATCCCTACTCAAAGGAAAGACCACATTCTTCACAAAATTCAGTCTCTACACTTGGAGTGGAAAGCGATTAAGAAGAATGCTGGGAGGAAAAGCAACTCTCAGTTAGAAAAAGAGAAAACCTTTCAGGAAGAAATGGAGAACCTATTTGATGTCGCCCATGCTGATGCCTTTACCTTAATCAAAAATGAAGAAGACCGGCAGTTCTTGATCCAACAAAGGAAAGTGGGACGAGTGGGATAAATGGTCTCTGCAGATATGGTGACTGACAAGGCAGAAAAGAGAGCTGCTGAGAAGCAAATGAAATTGGTAAATAGGAAGCGGAAAGCTGAAGAAGAAAAATATGCTGCTTCACAGGAAGTTATGCTAGATCAGGGAAGTTCTTCTTCTGAGTCTTTATGTGAGTCAGAAAGAGAAGATGAAGATTACCTTATTAATCCCCCATCTACCAGCGGACCAACTCCACCAAAGAAAAAGGCAGCAAAGAATATCATATCTCCTGAATTGGCTGCTGCTCTGGACAGGACTGGCATCAGTGACAGGAGGGCCACCTTTGTATTAGCTAAAACTGCATCTAGCCTTGGTCAAGATCTTTCAGAGGTGAACATCTCTCGTTGTTCAATCAAAAGGCACCGAGAGAGGCATCGAAGGCAAATAACCCATGCCATTAAAGCTAGCTTTAGTCCAAGTATTTCGATTGTCCACTGGGATGGGAAGTTGATCCCTAATCTACTTGCCAAGAATGAAAAGGTAGACAGACTCCCAGTCCTTGTCTCTTCAGTTGAATCAGGTGATTCAAAACTGCTTGGTGTTCCCAAACTACCAAGTGGAACAGGGGAAGCTCAATCAGCTGCAGTGTATAATCTTCTTTCCGAATGGAACATAGATAAGTCAATAATCGGAATGTTATCCGATACTGCAGCATCAAATACAGGAACAAACAGGGGAGCATGCGTTCTTCTGGAACAGAAACTTGGTCGACTACTCTTCTATTTTGCCTGTAGGCATCATTGCATGGAAGTCATGTATGGAGGAGTGTTTGAAGCAGTCCATGGCTCATCTTCTGCCCCTGAGCCACTTTTGTTCAAAAGGTTCCAATCTATGTGGGACTACATTGATTTAAAAACTTTCTCTACATCACAGGATGATGATGAGATGAAGGAGCAAGTTGATCCTTTCAGAAATGAAATAATTGCCTTTGCCAAAGACATATGGCCACTGGAAATTTTCGAGATGACTAAAGAGTTTTTGGAACTTTCTTTGATCTTTCTTGGTGAAAAAATTGAAAGTTACACATTCAAACGTCCTGCTGGCACGCACTATGCAAGGTGGATGGCTAAAGTTATCTATGCCATCAAAATGTGGCTTTTTCGAAATCAAATCACCCTGACTCCTCGAGAGAAGAAGGACCTGAAAACCCTTACCCTTTTTGGAGTCCTAATCTACTTAAAAAGCTGGATCACCGCTCCTATTCCATCACAAGCTTCGAAGAATGATCTGGATCTTATCCAAAAGTTAAAGGACTATCATGACCAGAATGTGGCCAAAGCAGCTCTCAAGAAATTTGAAAACCACCTATGGTACTTATCAGAAGAGCTGGTGGCCCTTGCTCTCTTCGATCAAACTGTTGCACCAGACACCAAGGGAATCATGGTCCAGTGTATGAGGGAAAAGGAGGGGTCATTAGACTTCTCAAAGAGAAGAAGACTCAAGGAATGCAAAGCAACACTGAAATTAGAAACTCTTGCCACAAAGAACTCATTAAAGCTTCTTAAGGCCCTACTGATCAATATTAGTTTTCTTGATGATGACCCCAGCACCTGGGAGGAGAATGAAAACTTCCAAGAAGCTAAAAGAATCATAGGAAACATCAAAGTAGTTAATGATCATGCTGAAAGGGCAGTAGCTCTCATTCAGACCTTCAGCAGAACTCTGACGAAAGGAGAAGATCAACTCCAGTTTCTCTTAAGTGTGGTGGATGAGCACCGAAAGAGGTTTCCTGATTCTAACAAGTCCACAATCTTAGCTGGGCAACAATGAGTGGCCTGGTCAGCCATGATACCCCCGCCAACAAGCGGATAATACCCATATATATGGGGGGTCCCAGAAGCCATGAATGTGGACTTCTGGGGGTAGTTGAGCCACCTCTAAATATTAACCGATTGAACCCAAATTTTGCTCAGAGAAGTTATTTGGGAAAAGGAACCTAAAGAAACCCTGGGAGGAAGAATTTAAAATACTTCCATTTTGTGGACCACCCTACAGTATATACCCATTACCCCACCCCATTACACCACCCTATTACCCATTACCCCACCCATTACCCCACCCCATTACCCCAACCCTCTCCCCCTTTACCCCACTCCTCTCCCCAATTACCCCACCACTCTCCCCCATTACCCCACCCCTCTCCCCCATTACCCCACCCCTCTCCCCCATCACTCCCTCCTCTCCTCCATTACCCCACCACACCCCCACTCCATTACCCAATCCAAAAAAGTAAAAAACGCCATTACCCCATTAACCTTATCCCTCCCAATTACCATATGTTGGGGTAAATGTGATAAATTGGTAATCATGCATATTTACCGACAATTATGCATAATTACCAATTCATCACATTTACCCCAACATATATACAGTATGTATATGTATATTGGTACTTACGTACTATCGGGTCTACCAAACTGCTTATTATGTATTTTTGCTCTCGTCATTTTCGTTTTCGAAGTACTTACATTCACGTAATAGATATTAAATAGCTCGTGCTCGGCCGAGGAGTGACCTAGGACCGGGAAACTTGACAGAGCACATGGGCAGCTCATGGGCTATCAGTTGGTGGTGGTTGGAGTAATTTCAAATGTGCCGTTTAGTCTGTGCACGGTTCCGAAGAAAGCGGAGAGACACACAGACACATTTTAGTTCAATAGTATGATGTATAACAAGGGGTAGCTCGCTATCGCTCGCTACCGTTTAAACTTGGCCCTCCAGGCTGGTAGCACTGTGATATATACTGCTAAATACCCCATTACCCCACCCCATTACCCCATTACCCAATCTCATTACCCCACCACTCTCCCCCATTACCCCACCACTCTCCCCCATTACCCCACCCCTCTCCCCCATTACCCCCACACCTCTCCCCATCACTCCCACCTCTCCTCAATTACCCCCATCCCACCCCCACTCCATTACCCCATCCAAAAAAGTAAAAAACGCCATTACCCCCATTACCCTCATCCCTCCCCCAATTACCATATTTTGGGGTAAATGTGATAAATTGGTAATTATGCATATTTACCGGTAATTATGCATAATTACCAATTTATCACATTTACCCCAACATATATGTATATGTATATTGATACTTACGTATTATCGGGACTACCAAACTGTTTATTATGTATTTTTGCTCTCGTCATTTTCGTTTTCGAAGTACTGTACTTACATTCAATGGTAATAGATATTAAATAGCTCGTGCTCGGCCGCAGAGTGACCTAGGACCGGGAAACTTGACAGAGCACATGGACAGCTCATGGGCTAACAGATGGTGGTGGTTGGAGAAATTTCAGATGTGCCGTTTAGTCTGTGAACGGTTCCGAAGAAAGCGGACAGACACACAGACACATTTTAGCTGCATAGTATGATGTATAACAAGCGGTAGTTCGCTATCGCTCGCGACCCTTTATAACTTTTCCCTCCGGGCTGGTAGTACTGTGATATATACTGCTATATACCCCATTACCCCACCCCATTACCCAACCACATTACACCACCCATTACCACATTACCCCACCCCATTACCCCATTACCCCACCCCAT
The DNA here is from genome assembly GCA_023014485.1 of Bathynomus jamesi. Classification (NCBI taxonomy): domain Eukaryota; kingdom Metazoa; phylum Arthropoda; class Malacostraca; order Isopoda; family Cirolanidae; genus Bathynomus; species Bathynomus jamesi. Next base: position 116,382 of record JAJOZX010010703.1, on the reverse strand, counting down.
TACCCCACCCCTCTCCCCATTACCCCACCACTCTAACCCATTACCACACCCATCTCCCCCATTACCCCACCATCTCCCCCTTCACTCCCCCCTCTCCTCCATTACTCCACCCCACCCCCAGTCCATTACCCCATCCAAAAACTAAAAAACGCCAATACCCCCATTACCCTCATCCCTCCCCCAATTACCATATGTTGGGGTAAATGTGATAAATTGGTGATTATGCATATTTACCTTTAATTATGCATAATTACCAATTTATCAAATTTACCCCCAACATATATATGTATATGTATATTGGTACTTACGTATTATCGGGACTACCAAACTGTTTATTATGTATTTTTGCTCTCGTCATTTTCGTTTTCGAAGTACTTACATTCACTGGTAATAGATATTAAATAGCTCGTGCTCGGCCGCGGAGTGACCTAGGACCGGGAAACTTGACAGAGCAAATGGGCAGCTCATGGGCTAACAGTTGGTGGTGGTTGTAGAAATTTCAGATGTGCCGTTTAGTCTGTGAACGGTTCCGAAGAAAGCGGACAGACACACAGACACATTTTAGCTGCATAGTATGATGTATAACAAGAGGTAGTTCGCTATCGCTCGCGACCCTTTATAACTTTTCCCTCCGGGCTGGTAGCACTGTGACATATACTGCTACATACCCCATTACCCCACCCCATTAACCCACCCCATTACCCCACCCCATTAACCCACCCCATTACCCCAACCTATTACCCCATCCTATTACCCCACCTATCTCCCACATTAACCCACCACTCTCCCCATTACCCCACCCCTCTCCCCCATTACCCCCACCCGTCTCCCCCATCACTCCCCCTCTCTTCCATTACCCCACCCCACCCCCACCATTACCCCATCCAAAAATGTAAAAAACGCCATTACCCCCATTACCCTCATCCCTCCCCCAATTACCATATGTTGGGTAAATGTGATAAATTGGTAATCATGCATATTTACCGACAATTATGCATAATTACCAATTCATCACATTTACCCCAACATATATATGTATATGTATATTGGTACTTACGTACTATCGGGTATACCAAACTGCTTATTATGTATTTTTGCTCTCGTCATTTTCGTTTTCGAAGTACTTACATTCACGTAATAGATATTAAATAGCTCGTGCTCGGCCGCGGAGTGACCTAGGACGGGGAAACTTGACAGAGCACATGGGCAGCTCATGGGCTATCAGTTGGTGGTGGTTGGAGTAATTTCAAATGTGCCATTTAGTCTGTGCACGGTTCCGAAGAAAGCGGAGACACACACAGACACATTTTAGTTCAATAGTATGATGTATAACAAGCGGTAGCTCGCTATCGCTCGCTACCGTTTAAACTTGGCCCTCCGGGCTGGTAGCACTGTGATATATACTGCTAAATACCCCATTACCCCATTACCCAATCTCATTACCACACCCCATTACCCCACCACTCTCCCCCATTACCCCACCACTCTCCCCCATTACCCCACCACTCTCCCCCATTACCCCACCCCTCTCCCCCATTACCCCCACACCTCTCCCCATCACTCCCACCTCTCCTCAATTACCCCCATCCCACTCCCACTCCATTACCCCATCCAAAAAAGTAAAAAACGCCATTACCCCCATTACCCTCATCTCTCCCCCAATTACCATATTTTGGGGTAAATGTGATAAATTGGTAATTATGCATATTTACCGGTAATTATGCATAATTACCAATTTATCACATTTACCCCAACATATATATGTATATGTATATTGATACTTACGTATTATCGGGACTACCAAACTGTTTATTATGTATTTTTGCTCTCGTCATTTTCGTTTTCGAAGTACTGTACTTACATTCAATGGTAATAGATATTAAATAGCTCGTGCTCGGCCGCGGAGTGACCTAGGACCGGGAAACTTGACAGAGCACATGGACAGCTCATGGGCTAACAGATGGTGGTGGTTGGAGAAATTTCAGATGTGCCGTTTAGTCTGTGAACGGTTCCGAAGAAAGCGGACAGACACACAGACACATTTTAGCTGCATAGTATGATGTATAACAAGCGGTAGTTCGCTATCGCTCGCGAACCTTTATAACTTTTCCCTCCGGGCTGGTAGTACTGTGATATATACTGCTATATACCCCATTACCCCACCCCATTACCCAACCACATTACACCACCCCATTACCACATTACCCCACCCCATTACCCCATTACCCCACCCCATTACCCCACCCCTCTCCCCATTACCCACCACTCTAACCCATTACCCCACCCATCTCCCCCATTACCCCCACCCATCTCCCCCTTCACTCCCCCCTCTCCTCCATTACTCCACCCCACCCCCAGTCCATTACCCCATCCAAAAAACTAAAAAACGCCAATACCCCCATTACCCTCATCCCTCCCCCAATTACCATATGTTGGGGTAAATGTGATAAATTGGTGATTATGCATATTTACCTTTAATTATGCATAATTACCAATTTATCAAATTTACCCCCAACATATATATGTATATGTATATTGGTACTTACGTATTATCGGGACTACCAAACTGTTTATTATGTATTTTTGCTCTCGTCATTTTCGTTTTCGAAGTACTTACATTCACTGGTAATAGATATTAAATAGCTCGTGCTCGGCCGCGGAGTGACCTAGGACCGGGAAACTTGACAGAGCAAATGGGCAGCTCATGGGCTAACAGTTGGTGGTGGTTGGAGAAATTTCAGATGTGCCGTTTAGTCTGTGAACGGTTCCGAAGAAAGCGGACAGACACACAGACACATTTTAGCTGCATAGTATGATGTATAACAAGAGGTAGTTCGCTATCGCTCGCGACCCTTTATAACTTTTCCCTCCGGGCTGGTAGCACTGTGACATATACTGCTACATACCCCATTACCCCACCCCATTAACCCACCCCATTACCCCACCCATTAACCCACCCCATTACCCCAACCTATTACCCATCCTATTACCCACCTATCTTCCACATTAACCCACCACTCTCCCCATTACCCCACCCCTCTCCCCCATTACCCCCACCCTCTCCCCCATCACTCCCCCTCTCTTCCATTACCCCACCCCACCCCCACCATTACCCCATCCAAAAATGTAAAAAACGCCATTACCCCATTACCCTCATCCCTCCCCCAATTACCATATGTTGGGTAAATGTGATAAATTGGTAATCATGCATATTTACCGACAATTATGCATAATTACCAATTCATCACATTTACCCCAACATTATATGTATATGTATATTGGTACTTACGTACTATCGGGTATACCAAACTGCTTATTATGTATTTTTGCTCTCGTCATTTTCGTTTTCGAAGTACTTACATTCACGTAATAGATATTAAATAGCTCGTGCTCGGCCGCGGAGTGACCTAGGACGGGAAACTTGACAGAGCACATGGGCAGCTCATGGGCTATCAGTTGGTGTGGTTGGAGTAATTTCAAATGTGCCGTTTAGTCTGTGCACGGTTCCGAAGAAAGCGGAGAGACACACAGACACATTTTAGTTCAATAGTATGATGTATAACAAGCGGTAGCTCGCTATCGCTCGCTACTGTTTAAACTTGGCCCTCCGGGCTGGTAGCACTGTGATATATACTGCTAAATACCCCATTACCCCACCCCATTACCCCATTACCCAATCTCATTACACCCCATTACCCCACCACTCTCCCCCATTACCCCACCACTCTCCCCCATTACCCCACCACTCTCCCCCATTACCCCCCCTCTCCCCCATTACCCCCACACCTCTCCCCATCACTCCCACCTCTCCTCATTACCCCATCCCACCCCACTCCATTACCCCATCCAAAAAAGTAAAAAACGCCATTACCCCCATTACCCTCATCCCTCCCCCAATTACCATATTTTGGGGTAAATGTGATAAATTGGTAATTATGCATATTTACCGGTAATTATGCATAATTACCAATTTATCACATTTACCCCAACATATATATGTATATGTATATTGGTACTTACGTATTATCGGGACTACCAAACTGTTTATTATGTATTTTTGCTCTCGTCATTTTCGTTTTCGAAGTACTTACATTCACTGGTAATAGATATTAAATAGCTCGTGCTCGGCCGCGGAGTGACCTAGGACCGGGAAACTTGACAGAGCAAATGGGCAGCTAATGGGCTAACAGTTGGTGGTGGTTGGAGAAATTTCAGATGTGCCGTTTAGTCTGTGAACGGTTCCGAAGAAAGCGGACAGACACACAGACACATTTTAGCTGCATAGTATGATGTATAACAAGCGGTAGTTCGCTATCGCTCGCGACCCTTTATAACTTTTCCCTCCGGGCTGGTAGGACTGTGACATATACTGCTATATACCCCATTACCCCACCCCATTACCAAACCACATTACACCACCCCATTACCACATTACCCCACCCCATTACCCCATTACCCCACCCCATTACCCCACCCTCTCCCCATTACCCCACCCATCTCCCCCATTACCCCCACCCATCTCCCCCTTCACTCCCCCTCTCCTCCATTACTCCACCCCACCCCAGTCCATTACCCCATCCAAAAAACTAAAAAACGCCATACCCCCATTACCCTCATCCCTCCCCCAATTACCATATGTTGGGGTAAATGTGATAAATTGGTGATTATGCATATTTACCTTTAATTATGCATAATTACCAATTTATCAAATTTACCCCCAACATATATATGTATATGTATATTGGTACTTACGTATTATCGGGACTACCAAACTGTTTATTATGTATTTTTGCTCTCGTCATTTTCGTTTTCGAAGTACTTACATTCACTGGTAATAGATATTAAATAGCTCGTGCTCGGCCGCGGAGTGACCTAGGACCGGGAAACTTGACAGAGCAATGGGCAGCTCATGGGCTAACAGTTGGTGGTGGTTGGAGAAATTTCAGATGTGCCGTTTAGTCTGTGAACGGTTCCGAAGAAAGCGGACAGACACACAGACACATTTTAGCTGCATAGTATGATGTATAACAAGAGGTAGTTCGCTATCGCTCGCGACCCTTTATAACTTTTCCCTCCGGGCTGGTAGCACTGTGACATATACTGCTACATACCCCATTACCCCACCCATTAACCCACCCCATTACCCACCCCATTACCCACCCCATTACCCCAACCTATTACCCACTATTACCCACCTATCTCCCACATTAACCCACCACTCTCCCCATTACCCCACCCCTCTCCCCCATTACCCCCACCCGTCTCCCCCATCACTCCCCTCTCTTCCATTACCCCACCCCACCCCCACTCCATTACCCCATCCAAAAATGTAAAAAACGCCATTACCCCCATTACCCTCATCCCTCCCCCAATTACCATATGTTGGGTAAATGTGATAAATTGGTAATTATGCATATTTACCGGTAATTATGCATAATTACCAATTCATCACATTTACCCCAACATATATATATGTATATGTATATTGGTACTTACGTATTATCGGGACTACCAAACTGTTTATTATGTATTTTTGCTCTCGTCATTTTCGTTTTCGAAGTACTTACATTCACTAGTAATAGACATTAAATAGCTCGTGCTCGGCCGCGGAGTCTAGGAGCGGAAAACCTGACAGAGCACATGGGCAGCTCATGGGTTATCACTTAGGGCAGTCAAAAGTTGACCGAAAAAATTAAGAAGTTGACCTTACGGATTGAAAAAATTGACTTATAAAGTTGCCTTTACTTTCAATAATAAAAACGATACTTTAATTACTTATTCTTGCTCTTCTACTTCAGTTGACGATTGTGGTAAATTATGAAGTATTTGCCGACATTTTTGGCAAAAAATGCGATCCTTACTTAATAATTTATTAAGCATGGAGAAAGATCTCTCTACAGCGGCAGTTGTTGGTTGACATTGCAAAAGCTGACCATAAACTGTTGGTGAGATTTCAGGTCTACTGAGGTTAATTATTTCACAAATACCATTTGTCTTGAGTCTTGTTTCAATGTATTGTTTGACTGAACACATATCTTCGCCAAGGTTGATAGAAGAAATGGTTTCATATGCCTCTCTAATGGTGCAATCAGATGCTTCCATCCTAGTCACTAAGCTAGCAATCAAACTATAATTCATTTTGATTGACATTAGTTGCTTTGGCAGTTTTTCATTAGCAACACTCTCTTTAGCCTTCTGAACAATGATTCCTTCATCTTCAAAATTTTCCACAATTGTCTTCACATTTGGAAAATTGTCTGCATAATAAAAAGCAGCGTTCAGCCAGCTTGCCCAACGTGTTACAATCGGTTCTGGAGGAGTTCCTCTTTCAGCAAACAATTCCTTCCTTCTTTTGTTTTTAAGAGTAGAAGCCTTGACACATGCAATAAAGCGTCAACATCACTATAAAATGCTCTTATTTGCATCGCACAATTATGTAACAGATGCGCAAGACACGTTACATGGAAAAGTCTTGGAAAAAGTTGCTTGAGTGTCGCTCCAGCTGACACCATGTAACGAGCTGCATCAGACAGAAGTAAACAGAAATTTTCTCTTGGTATCTCGAATTCTTTTACAGTATCGTCAATCTTGTGTATGACAGTTCGTGCATTAACATTTCCAAGAAGAACATCGCACCTGATTAAATATATTTTCTTGGGAACATCAATAGATCCAGCAAGTATGTTCAAATATTTTGAGCCCCTTACTTCACTTTCATCAACAATTAGGAAAACTAATTTACCCTCTAGCAAATGTTTTATTCTACTTAACTCGCTTTCTGCCTGTTTCATTGCTATTGATCTGCAAGTTGACACGCAAGGCACTGCTACACCTAATTCAGAGAACAATTGTTTCACATGAGGGTTGCTCAACTATGAAGAGGTATGTTGGCTGACAGAAATGTAGTCACAAGTTTTTCCGAAAAATCTGAAGACTTGTACTTTAAAAGGGTTTGCGTCTTTTCATCTCCCACATTTTGGTCTATACCACGCTGGTGCTTTTGGGTAGAGCGATGTTTATCCACAAAAAAAGATTTGTCATGCTTGACCACAACACAACAAATCTGACAGTATAGCTCATTTTTTCCTGAACAAATGAATTCATTAGGATATTTTGCATTATAGCGCGCACTTTAGCAATAGAACTAACTGCAACTTTTGGCATTTTAAATATCTGAAATCAAAAGAAATCGAAATCAGTGAAATCACAAATCAGAAAAAATCACAAATCAAAAATGGTAACCAGTAACCACAATACATACAACACAACCACATCCAAAACCAGAACGGACATAACTGAATAAACAAATACGAGCAGCGAAGTTGCCAGTTAACCAAAAAGATGCCAATTTTTAGTTATTTTAATTATTTATTCCAAAAATTGAATTATTTACCTCATTGCTATTTTTCGACCAAACAGGTAAAAGTTGACTTTTGGTTGACCTATTAACTTTGGTAATATACCCCCTACAGGTGTTTTTATTGCATTTTCAGTCGTTTTAGCGAAACTGCCCCACAGGAAACAATTTGACTTTATTGAATTTTGACCGCCCGAGTTATCAGTTGGTGGTGGTTGGAGAAATTTCAGAAGTGCCGTTTAGTCTGTGCACGGTTCCGTAGAAAGCGGAGAGACACAGACACATTTTAGCTCAATAGTATGATGTATAACAAGCGGTAGCTCGCTATCGCTCGCGACCGTTTACAACTTGGCCCTCGGGGCTGGTAGCACTGTGACATATACAGCTATATACTAGGGTGGTCCACAGAATGGGGTAAAAAATCTAAGTTCAATTTTCTTTCCTCCCAGGCTAAAATCTGGTTCCTGTTAGCTAAACAATATTTCATGTAAATTTAAGGCAAACCGAATAACTTGTAGGGTGGCTCAAAGCTGTTTTTTGTATACCATTATGCCCTTTATTAATATTGTGAATAATTATAATTAACGAAACATTATTTACAGATACATTAACTAATGATTATTTTTCTTTCAGATAGATTTATTAAATTTACAGGTTTTGCAATGTCAAATAAATGTACATTTTACTTAATGAAAAAGTCAGAGGAAACAATCACTGGAGCCAAGCTGCCTTCCTGTGGCCAGGTCCTCCGCATGTTCCTCCACCATCATCAAGTCTTGAAGAAGGAGATCAAACCTAGTTCAGAAGCTGTTTTTGAAGAATTGCGTCTCTTCTGGGAGAGAGCCCGAATCCCTACTCAAAGGAAAGACCACATTCTTCACAAAATTCAGTCTCTACACTTGGAGTGGAAAGCGATTAAGAAGAATGCTGGGAGGAAAAGCAACTCTCAGTTAGAAAAAGAGAAAACCTTTCAGGAAGAAATGGAGAACCTATTTGATGTCGCCCATGCTGATGCCTTTACCTTAATCAAAAATGAAGAAGACCGGCAGTTCTTGATCCAACAAAGGAAAGCGGGACGAGTGGGATAAATGGTCTCAGCAGATATGGTGACTGACAAGGCAGAAAAGAGAGCTGCTGAGAAGCAAATGAAATTGGTAAATAGGAAGCGGAAAGCTGAACAAGAAAAATATGCTGCTTCACAGGAAGTTATGCTAGATCAGGGAAGTTCTCCTTCTGAGTCTTTATGTGAGTCAGAAAGAGAAGATGAAGATTACCTTATTAATCCCCCATCTACCAGCGGACCAACTCCACCAAAGAAAAAGGCAGCAAAGAATATCATATCTCCTGAATTGGCTGCTGCTCTGGACAGGACTGGCATCAGTGACAGGAGGGCCACCTTTGTATTAGCTAAAACTGCATCTAGCCTTGGTCAAGATCTTTCAGAGGTGAACATCTCTCGTTGTTCAATCAAAAGGCACCGAGAGAGGCATCGAAGGCAAATAACCCATGCCATTAAAGCTAGCTTTAGTCCAAGTATTTCGATTGTCCACTGGGATGGGAAGTTGATCCCTAATCTACTTGCCAAGAATGAAAAGGTAGACAGACTCCCAGTCCTTGTCTCTTCAGTTGAATCAGGTGATTCAAAACTGCTTGGTGTTCCCAAACTACCAAGTGGAACAGGGGAAGCTCAATCAGCTGCAGTGTATAATCTTCTTTCCGAATGGAACATAGATAAGTCAATAATCGGAATGTTATCCGATACTGCAGCATCAAATACAGGAACAAACAGGGGAGCATGCGTTCTTCTGGAACAGAAACTTGGTCGACTACTCTTCTATTTTGCCTGTAGGCATCATTGCATGGAAGTCATGTATGGAGGAGTGTTTGAAGCAGTCCATGGCTCATCTTCTGCCCCTGAGCCACTTTTGTTCAAAAGGTTCCAATCTATGTGGGACTACATTGATTTAAAAACTTTCTCTACATCACAGGATGATGATGAGATGAAGGAGCAAGTTGATCCTTTCAGAAATGAAATAATTGCCTTTGCCAAAGAACATCTGGCCACTGGAAATTTTCGAGATGACTAAAGAGTTTTTGGAACTTTCTTTGATCTTTCTTGGTGAAAAAATTGAAAGTTACACATTCAAACGTCCTGCTGGCACGCACTATGCAAGGTGGATGGCTAAAGTTATCTATGCCATCAAAATGTGGCTTTTTCGAAATCAAATCACCCTGACTCCTCGAGAGAAGAAGGACCTGAAAACCCTTACCCTTTTTGGAGTCCTAATCTACTTAAAAAGCTGGATCACCGCTCCTATTCCATCACAAGCTTCGAAGAATGATCTGGATCTTATCCAAAAGTTAAAGGACTATCATGACCAGAATGTGGCCAAAGCAGCTCTCAAGAAATTTGAAAACCACCTATGGTACTTATCAGAAGAGCTGGTGGCCCTTGCTCTCTTCGATCAAACTGTTGCACCAGACACCAAGGGAATCATGGTCCAGTGTATGAGGGAAAAGGAGGGGTCATTAGACTTCTCAAAGAGAAGAAGACTCAAGGAATGCAAAGCAACACTGAAATTAGAAACTCTTGCCACAAAGAACTCATTAAAGCTTCTTAAGGCCCTACTGATCAATATTAGTTTTCTTGATGATGACCCCAGCACCTGGGACGAGAATGAAAACTTCCAAGAAGCTAAAAGAATCATAGGAAACATCAAAGTAGTTAATGATCATGCTGAAAGGGCAGTAGCTCTCATTCAGACCTTCAGCAGAACTCTGACGAAAGGAGAAGATCAACAGTTTCTCTTAAGTGTGGTGGATGAGCACCGAAAGAGGTTTCCTGATTCTAACAAGTCCACAATCTTAGCTGGGCAACAATGAGTGGCCTGGTCAGCCATGATACCCCCGCCAACAAGCGGATAATACCCATATATATGGGGGGACCCAGAAGCCATGAATGTGGACTTCTGGGGGTAGTTGAGCCACCTCTAAATATTAACCGATTGAACCCAAATGATGCTCAGAGAGTTATTTGGGAAAAGGAACCTAACGAAACCCTGGGAGGAAGAATTTAAAATACTTCCATTTTGTGGACCACCCTACAGTATATACCCATTACCCCACCCCATTACACCACCCTATTACCCCATTACCCCAACCCTCTCCCCCTTTACCCCACTCCTCTCCCCAATTACCCACCACTCTCCCCATTACCCCCCCTCTCCCCCATTACCCCACCCCTCTCCCCATCACTCCCCCTCTCCTCCATTACCCCACCCCACCCCCACTCCATTACCCAATCCAAAAAAGTAAAAAACGCCATTACCCCATTAACCTTATCCCCCCCCAATTACCATATGTTGGGGTAAATGTGATAAATTGGTAATTATGCATATTTACCGACAATTATGCATAATTACCAATTTATCACATTTACCTCAACATATATAGGTATATGTATATTGGTACTTACGTACTATCGGGTCTACCAAACTACTTATTATGTATTTTTGCTCTCGTCATTTTCGTTTTCGAAGTACTTACATTCACGTAATAGATATTAAATAGCTCGTGCTCGGCCGCGGAGTGACCTAGGACCGGGAAACTTGACAGAGCACATGGGCAGCTCATCGGCTATCAGTTGGTGGTGGTTGGAGTAATTTCAAATGTGCCGTTTAGTCTGTGCACGGTTCCGAAGAAAGCGGAGAGACACACAGACACATTTTAGTTCAATAGTATGATGTATAACAAGCGGTAGCTCGCTATCGCTCGCTACCGTTTAAACTTGGCCCTCCGGGCTGGTAGTACTGTGATATATACTGCTAAATACCCCATTACCCCACCCCATTACCCCATTACCCAATCTCATTACCACACCTCATTACCCCACCACTCTCCCCCATTACCCCACCACTCTCCCCCATTACCCCACCACTCCCCCCATTACCCCACCCCTCTCCCCCTTTACCCCCACACCTCTCCCCATCACTCCCACCTCTCCTCAATTACCCCCATCCCACCCCCACTCCATTACCCCATCCAAAAAAGTAAAAAACGCCATTACCCCCATTACCCTCATCCCTCCCCCAATTACCATATTTTGGGGTAAATGTGATAAATTGGTAATTATGCATATTTACCGGTAATTATGCATAATTACCAATTTATCACATTTACCCCAACATATATATGTATATGTATATTGGTACTTACGTATTATCGGGACTACCAAACTGTTTATTATGTATTTTTGCTCTCGTCATTTTCGTTTTCGAAGTACTTACATTCACTGGTAATAGATATTAAATAGCTCGTGCTCGGCCGCGGAGTGACCTAGGACCAGGAAACTTGACAGAGCACATGGGCAGCTCATGGGCTAACAGTTGGTGGTGGTCGGAGAAATTTCAGATGTGCCGTTTAGTCTGTGAACGGTTCCGAAGAAAGCGGACAGACACACAGACACATTTTAGCTGCATAGTATGATGTATAACAAGAGGTAGTTCGCTATCTCTCGCGACCCTTTATAACTTTTCCATCCGGGCTGGTAGGACTGTGACATATACTGCTACATGCCCCATTACCCCACCCCATTACCCACCCATTACCCATTAACCCACCATCTCCCCATTAACCCACCACTCTCCCCATTACCCCACCCCTCTCCCCCATCACTCCCCCCTCTCTTCCATTACCCCACCCTACCCCCACTCCATTACCCCATCCAAAAATGTAAAAAACGCCATTACCCCCATCCCTCCCCCAATTACCATATGTTGGGTAAATGTGATAAATTGGTAATTATGCATATTTACCGGTAATTATGCATAATTCCCAATTCATCACATTTACCCCAACATATATATGTATATGTATATTGGTACTTACGTATTATCGGGACTACCAAACTGTTTATTATGTATTTTTGCTCTCGTCATTTTCGTTTGCGAAGTACTTTCATTCACTAGTAATAGACATTAAATAGCTCGTGCTCGGCCGCGGAGTGACCTAGGAGCGGAAAACCTGACAGAGCACATGGGCATCATGGGTTATCACTTAGGGCAGTCAAAAGTTGACCGAAAAAATTAAGAAAGTTGACCTTACGAATTGAAAAAATTGACTTATAAAGTTGCCTTTACTTTCAATAATAAAAACGATACTTTAATTACTTATTCTTGCTCTTCTACATCAGTTGACAGATTGTGGTAAATTATGAAGTATTTGCCAACATTTTCTGACTAAAAATTGCGATCCTTACTTAATAATTTATTAAGCATGGAGAAAGATCTCTCTACAGCGGCAGTTGTTGGTTGACATTGCAAAAGCTGACCATAAACTGTTGGTGAGATTTCAGGTCTACGGAGGTTAATTATTTCACAAATACCATTTGTCTTGAGTCTTGTTTCAATGTATTGTTTGACTGAACACATATCTTCGCCAAGGTTGATAGAAGAAATGGTTTCATATGCCTCTCTAATGGTGCAATCAGATGCTTCCATCCTAGTCACTAAGCTAGCAATCAAACTATAATTCATTTTGATTGACATTAGTTGCTTTGGCAGTTTTTTATTAGCAACACTCTCTTTAGCCTTCTGAACAATGATTCCTTCATCTTCAAAATTTTCCACAATTGTCTTCACATGTGGAAAATTGTCTGCATAATAAAAAGCAGCGTTCAGCCAGCTTGCCCAACGTGTTACAATCGGTTCTGGAGGAGTTCCTCTTTCAGCAAACAATTCGTTCCTTCTTTTGTTTTTAAGAGTAGAAGCCTTGACACATGCAATCAAAGCGTCAACATCACTATAAAATGCTCTGATTTGCATCGCACAATTATGTAACAGATGCGCAAGACACGTTACATGGAAAAGTCTTGGAAAAAGTTGCTTGAGTGTCGCTCCAGCTGACACCATGTAACGAGCTGCATCAGACAGAAGTAAACAGAAATTTTCTCTTGGTATCTCGAATTCTTTTACAGTATCGTCAATCTTGTGTATGACAGTTCGTGCATTAACATTTCCAAGAAGAACATCGCACCTGATTAAATATATTTTCTTGGGAACATCAATAGATCCAGCAAGTATGTTCAAATATTTTGAGCCCCTTACTTCACTTTCATCAACAATTAGGAAAACTAATTTACCTCCAGCAAATGTTTTATTCTACTTAACTCGCTTTCTGCCTGTTTCATTGCTATTGATCTGAAAGTTGACACGCAAGGCACTGCTACACCTAATTCAGAGAACAATTGTTTCACATGAGGGTTGCTCAACTTATGAAGATGTATGTTGGCTGACAGAAATGTAGTCACAAGTTTTTCCGAAAAATCTGAAGACTTGTACTTTAAAAGGGTTTGCGTCTTTTCATCTCCCACATTTTGGTCTATACCACGCTGGTGCCTTTGGGTAGAGCGATGTTTATCCACAAAAAAAGATTTGTCATGCTTGACCACAACACAACAAATCTGACAGTATAGCTCATTTTTTCCTGAACAAATGAATTCATTAGGATATTTTGCAATTATAGCGCGCACTTTAGCAATAGAACTAACTGCAACTTTTGGCATTTTAAATATCTGAAATCAAAAGAAATCGAAATCAGTGAAATCACAAATCAGAAAAAATCACAAATCAAAAATGGTAACCAGTAACCACAATACATACAACACAACCACATCCAAAACCAGAACGGACATAACTGAATAAGACAAATACGAGCAGCGAAGTTGGCAGTTAACCAAAAAGATGCCAATTTTTAGTTATTTTAATTATTTATTCCAAAAAATTGAATTATTTACCTCATTGCTATTTTTCGACCTAACAGGTAAAAGTTGACTTTTGGTTGACCTATTAACTTTTGTAATATACCCCCTACAGGTGTTTTCATTGCATTTTCAGTCGTTTCAGCGAAAACTGCCCCACAGGAAACAATTTGACTTTATTGAATTTTGACCGCCCGAGTTATCAGTTGGTGGTGGTTGGAGAAATTTCAGAAGTGCCGTTTAGTCTGTGCACGGTTCCGTAGAAAGCGAGAGACACACAGACACATTTTAGCTCAATAGTATGATGTATAACAAGCGGTAGCTCGCTATCCCTCCCCCAATTACCATATGTTGGGTAAATGTGATAAATTGGTAATAATGCATATTTACCGCAATTATGTATAATTGCCAATTTATCACATTTACCCCAACATATATATGAATAGGTATATTGGTACTTACGTATTATCGGGACTTCCAAGCCGTTTATTATGTATTTTTGCTCTCGTCATTTTCGTTTTCGAAGTACTTACATTCACTGGTAATAGATATTAAATAGCTCGTGCTCTGCGACCGTTAACAACTTGGCCCTCCAGGCTGGAAGGACTGTGACATATACTGCTAAATACCCCATTACCCCACCCTATTACCCCATCCCATTACCCCATTACCCAATCCCATTACCACACCCCATTACCCCACCCCTTTCCCCCATTACCCGACCACTCTCCCCCATTACACCACCACTTCGCTATCGCTCGCGACCCTTTATAACTTTTCCCTCCGGGCTGGTAGCACTGTGACATATACTGCTACATACCCCATTATCCCACCCCATTAACCCCCCCATTACCCCACACCATTACCCCATTACCCCACCCTATTACCTCACCCATCTCCCCCATTAACCCACCACTCTCCGCATTACCCCACCCTCTCCCCCATTGCCCCCACCCCTCTCCCCCATCACTCCCCCCTCTCCTCCATTACCCCACCCCACCCCCACTCCATTACCCCATCCAAAAATGTAAAAAACGCCATTACCCCCATTACTCCCCCAATTACCATATGTTGGGTAAATGTGATAAATTGGTAATTATGCATATTTACCGCAATTATGCATAATTGCCAATTTATCACATTTACCCCAACATATATATGAATATGTATATTGGTACTTACGTATTATCGGGACTTCCAAGCTGTTTATTATGTATTTTTGCTCTCGTCATTTTCGTTTTCGAAGTACTTACATTCACTGGTAACAGATATTAAATAGCTCGTGCTCGGCCGCGGAGTGACATAGGACCTGGAAACTTGAGGGAGCACATCAGCAGCTGTTGCGCTATAAGTTGGTTGTGGTTGGAGAAATTCCGGATGTGCCGTTTAATCTGTGCACGGTTCCGAAGAAAGCGGACATACACACAGACACATTTTAGCTCAATAGTAGGATGTACAGTATAACAAGCGGTAGCTCGCTATCGCTCGCGACCGTTTACAACTTGGCCCTCGGGGCTGGTAGCACTGTGACATATACAGCTGTATACTATGGTGGTCCACAGAATGGGGTAAAAAATCTAAGTTCAATTTTCTTTCCTCCCAGGCTATAATCTGGTTCCTTTTAGCTAAAACATATTTCATGTAAAATTTAAGGCAAATCGAATAACTTGTAGGGTGGCTCAAAGCTGTTTTTTGTATACCATTATGCCCTTTATTAATATAGTGAATAATTAAAAGAAACATTATTTACAGATACATTAACTAATGATTATTTTTCTTTCAGATAGATTTATTAAATTTACAGGTTTTGCAATGTCAAATAAATGTACATTTTACTTAATGAAAAAGTCAGAGGAAACAATCACTGGAGCCAAGCTGCCTTCCTGTGGCCAGGTCCTCCGCATGTTCCTCCACCATCATCAAGTCTTGAAGAAGGAGATCAAACCTAGTTCAGAAGCTGTTTTTGAAGAATTGCGTCTCTTCTGGGAGAGAGCCCGAATCCCTACTCAAAGGAAAGACCACATTCTTCACAAAATTCAGTCTCTACACTTGGAGTGGAAAGCGATTAAGAAGAATGCTGGGAGGAAAAGCAACTCTCAGTTAGAAAAAGAGAAAACCTTTCAGGAAGAAATGGAGAACCTATTTGATGTCGCCCATGCTGATGCCTTTACCTTAATCAAAAATGAAGAAGACCGGCAGTTCTTGATCCAACAAAGGAAAGCGGGACGAGTGGGATAAATGGTCTCTGCAGATATGGTGACTGACAAGGCAGAAAAGAGAGCTGCTGAGAAGCAAATGAAATTGGTAAATAGGAAGCGGAAAGCTGAAGAAGCAAAATATGCTGCTTCACAGGAAGTTATGCTAGATCATGGAAGTTCTTCTTCTGAGTCTTTATGTGAGTCAGAAAGAGAAGATGAAGATTACCTTATTAATCCCCCATCTACCAGCGGACCAACTCCACCAAAGAAAAAGGCAGCAAAGAATATCATATCTCCTGAATTGGCTGCTGCTCTGGACAGGACTGGCATCAGTGACAGGAGGGCCACCTTTGTATTAGCTGAAACTGCATCTAGCCTTGGTCAAGATCTTTCAGAGGTGAACATCTCTCGTTCTTCAATCAAAAGGCACCGAGAGAGGCATCGAAGGCAAATAACCCACGCCATTAAAGCTAGCTTTAGTCCAAGTATTTCGATTGTCCACTGGGATGGGAAGTTGATCCCTAATCTACTTGCCAAGAATGAAAAGGTAGACAGACTCCCAGTCCTTGTCTCTTCAGTTAAATCAGGTGATTCAAAACTGCTTGGTGTTCCCAAACTACCAAGTGGAACAGGGGAAGCTCAATCAGCTGCAGTGTATAATCTTCTTTCCGAATGGAACATAGATAAGTCAATAATCGGAATGTTATCAGATACTGCAGCATCAAATACAGGAACAAACAGGGGAGCATGCGTTCTTCTGGAACAGAAACTTGGTCGACTACTCTTCTATTTTGACTGTAGGCATCATTGCATGGAAGTCATGTATGGAGGAGTGTTTGAAGCAGTCCATGGTTCATCTTCTGCCCCTCAGCCACTTTTGTTCAAAAGGTTCCAATCTATGTGGGACTACATTGATTTAAAAACTTTCTCTACATCACAGGATGATGATGAGATGAAGGAGCAAGTTGATCCTTTCAGAAATGAAATAATTGCCTTTGCCAAAGAACATCTGGCCACTGGAATTTTTCGAGATGACTAAAGAGTTTTTGGAACTTTCTTTGATCTTTCTTGGTGAAAAAATTGAAAGTTACACATTCAAACGTCCTGCTGGCACGCACTATGCTAGGTGGATGGCTAAAGTTATCTATGCCATCAAAATGTGGCTTTTTCGAAATCAAATCACCCTGACTCCTCGAGAGAAGAAGGACCTGAAAACCCTTACCCTTTTTGGAGTCCTAATCTACTTAAAAAGTTGGATCACCGCTCCTATTCCATCACAAGCTTCGAAGAATGATCTGGATCTTATCCAAAAGTTAAAGGACTATCATGACCAGAAAGTGGCCAAAGCAGCTCTCAAGAAATTTGAAAACCACCTATGGTACTTATCAGAAGAGCAGGTGGCCCTTGCTCTCTTCGATCAAACTGTTGCATCAGACACCAAGGGAATCATGGTCCAGTGTATGATGGAAAAGGAGGGGTCATTAGACTTCTCAAAGAGAAGAAGACTCAAGGAATGCAAAGCAACACTGAAATTAGAAACTCTTGCCACAAAGATCTAATTAAAGCTTCTTAAGGCCCTACTGATCAATATTAGTTTTCTTGATGATGACCCCAGCACCTGGGAGGAGAATGAAAACTTCCAAGAAGCTAAAAGAATCATAGGAAACATCAAAGTAGTTAATGATCATGCTGAAAGGGCAGTAGCTCTCATTCAGACCTTCAGCGGAACTCTGACGAAAGGAGAAGATCAACAACAGTTTCTCTTAAGTGTGGTGGATGAGCACCGAAAGAGGTTTCCTGATTCTAACAAGTCCACAATCTTAGCTGGGCAACAATGAGTGGCCTGGTCAGCCATGATACCCCCGCCAACAAGCGGATAATACCCATATATATGGGGGGGACCCAGAAGCTATGAATGTGGACTTCTGGGGGTAGTTGAGCCACCTCTAAATATTAACCGATTGAACCCAAACTTTCCTCAGAGACGTTTTTTGGGAAAAGGAACCTAATGAAACCCTGGGAGGAAGAATTTATAATACTTCCATTTTGTGGACCACCCTAATATATATATATATAATATACCCTAAAGAATTATTTTTGTAGAACAATTAAGAGGTGTCATTATTCAGAATTGAGAAATAAAATGGCGACAATATTTCTCCTCTTGTTTTAATCCTGGTTTTAACAGCGTCGCAAAAACTTTAATTAAAAATACAACCAAGGAAATAATTCTGCTATTTTTTCCGGGTTTCGTGCATTTGTCTTTTCTAACTGTTTCTCAACTCGCGTAGTCCTCTCGGGACGAAGATTGGAAATGCTGCCACGTGA
Source organism: Bathynomus jamesi (assembly GCA_023014485.1). NCBI lineage: Eukaryota > Metazoa > Arthropoda > Malacostraca > Isopoda > Cirolanidae > Bathynomus > Bathynomus jamesi. The sequence goes on along the minus strand of JAJOZX010010703.1, from coordinate 97,742 downwards.
AATTTAAGGGTTTTGGCTTTCGAAAATTACTTCAGCCATTGGACGTAATTATTATTCAGGAGAGCTAGAAATTGGGACAACGCTCAGGCCAAAAGAACGAGGGCCATTGCGTTAATTCTTGGATTATTATTATTTTATTATTATTATTATTATTATTATTATTACCAGCACCATCGGGATTCCGTACAAGCGAAGTGTCTTCCCTTCGTTTATAGGGAAGCGGTGCTACTCACTGAGCTGCGGCCGCTGGCATCCATTGGAGATGCCCCGCTGGTATTTGTTCTCACTGATGGTACAGAATCGTTATCAGAGGATGTTTGTTTTTATTCGGATTGGATATCAGTTGATAATTATGTATACTTATAAAGTCGGTCAGTATTTAGTTACCTAATTGTCTATATATTTATGCATTGATGTACAGGGTATATAAATTGTCTTAACAAATTAAATTTCAATTGCATTTGAAAAGAATTTATGAACACCCTGTGTATATATATATATATATATATATATATATATATATATATATATATATATATATATTATATATATACTGTAAATGAAGATGTTTCTGAAAGTCGAAATAAGTTAAAATTTGGATTTTATTTCGTAAGAACACCACATCAATTTCGTAGAATTCTTTTAATTATGAAAAACTATGATGAGGTTCAATGGCAAATCTTACGAGAAAAGAAAATATGTAACTGTAGAGAGTTAAAACTCAATAAGTTATGGAAATTGTTCAGTTCCTACTTCGGATTTGAGTCCAAATGGCCATAAGAAATGTAAAGGAATCGTGCCGCTTTAGTATCTACGATTAGTGACGAAAGTATGGATGCAAAATGAGGAAGAGTATCTCTTAGTGACGAAAAGTATCGACGATTAGTGACGAAGTATATCAATGATTAGTACGAAGAGTATCGACGATAAACAACGAAATGGAAAGGCTGATGCGTAAAATTCCCTTCTCATTGCGTAAACAAATTAAATTAAAAAGCACTATTGCTCCATTGTTTGTATACCTCTCGGGATTCGAACAGTGACTGATGTTACGAGTGATGCGTAAATTGAATTTGGTTAAATTATTCCAATTATGTTGAAAAACCTGAATAGGGTTTTATTTTCAAGGAAAATACCATTTGGAATGCATTCAAAATTTAGATGTAATCAGGGCAGCAAATCTGACGAAATCTTTTGCTCATTAAATTTTCTAATACTGTGTGTGTGTGTGTGTGTGTGTGTGTGTGTGTGTGTGTGTGGATAATGGAAGTATCCTTATATACATACACAGAAAAAATCTTTACATTGATAAGAAAATTTACTGGAATTATAAAAACTTGATAATTAGATAGAACATCAAATATTTGAGGGAACCATAAAATTTATTTCGTCAAATTATTATATTTTAAATAATATGCAATATGTGCCTAAATATGTTTAAATCTGTATGTATTATAACTGTTAACCGACTCTGAAGACCAAAGCTGTGGCTATACAGTATTTTTTTCTCGTTAACCGAAAGTTCATTGACTAAGTATGTCTGACTGAAATTTCGAGACCAATTTTTTCAGTGTAGCTGAAGGGTAACTAAAGAGAAGCTGTACCGCCACACGTTGGTGCCTTTCCATCAAGGGTTTAAGCACTCTCTCCGCGTTAATAAGCCAGTAACGAGGGTAAGCGAGTAACTCTTCCTCATTTGGAACCATCGTGAATGTCTGTCAAAACCCGGCTCAGAGACGCATGCCACGCATAAGCGGTGCAAAAGTTTTCAAAGAGCAATAGCAGACCATCACCACCACCACCTCCATCTCATGCAATGTACAGATACAATGTCGTTTTATTGTCTCAATATTATCACAACATATACATTAGATTCAAAACATCCACCTTTAAAGCTCCATGTTTCTTAATGAATATAACTTTTTTCTCTTTAAGAAAGAAATATGTAGAACATAAAATAAAAACAATAATTGAACAGAAATATACAGGAATTGAATTATTCCATATTTATTTTCAATTCTGCCTTTTTTCATATATACAGGGTGTCCCATAAGTCCTCCGGAGGCCTTTTTCTTACGAGTGTAACTCGCTGCTATATTAGCCATTGCGTGTTATTCTACCCGCAGCTAAAAGAAAAAAGGTCCCAAAATAATACAATAATTTGGACATTTTTAGTTCTAATGTACTACTTTTGTAAGTTTAAAATAAATATTCCTATGAGACCGGACTTATGTGACACCCTGTATATATAATATATATATATATATATATGAGAGAGAGAAAAAATTAATACGACTAAATTGTATTTACATACGAAAGGATTAAGTAAAGTTTCCATTCGTAAATATTTTTTCTCGTATAAAAATTTAACTTCACCTTTGGAATTTTTAAGGAATTTTTTTTTTTTTTTTTTAAAGTTTTGAACGTAAATTTTTTCACAAAATGTAAATTTTATTTTTTTTGTGTAGTTAAAAAGGAGTGTGATTGTGAGGAATAATTTTATATTCGAAATATTTTATACAATTTTATATAAAGGGGAATAGTTGATATTTATTCGATATGTTATCATTTTATTCTAAATATCATATTTTGAATGATATTGAAAAGGTTTGAAAATCTTTGTAATTTTTTTTTTTTTTTTTTGTAAAAAATCTTTTGTTTTCATTTGAACTTATTTTCTTCGACTTTCCTAAAATATATTATGCAATATTCAAATTAACAGCAAACTTACTTTGGATATGCAGTATTTAAATCCTATATACCCATATCATATGGTGATTATCTAAAACCTCTTCAGCGTCACTTAGATTTATTATCATTATTATTATTATTATTATTATTATTATTATTATTAGTTTGGTTAATTCTTGCTGGCACAAAATCGTACAAAAAAATTAGAAACCGCTTTTGTTTTTCTCATCTTTTGCGTTTGACATTAATCATTATTCATTTTCTCTTGTGTAAAATTGTGGATTTACTGTTTACGATGTTGAAAATCACCATCGTAAGGTGGTAAGACGAATATATATATATATATATATATATATATATATATATATAATATATTCGTCTTACCATCTTACGATGGTGTTTTTCAACATCGTAAACAGTAAATCCACACATATATATATATATATATAATATATATCAACGTAAAGAACGACGCTTGTATAGGAGATATTCCGCGCAAGACGAGAGAGAGAGAACGAAACAAATGAAAAAATGAGGTAACCACCCGGGAATCGAACCCGGGATCTTCCGATTGCGGTCAGATATGATAACCACTACCATGGGCCTCACTCTTCCAAATGTCGTAATTCTTCTACATACTCGCAGAAACCAATGCCCCAAGGGGGCACCTTCCGCATGCCGTAACATTATATACATTTAACTGCAAACACGCAGTATAATTAACGTAAAGAACGACGCTTGTATAGGAGATATTCCGCGCAAGACGAGAGAGAGAGAGAACGAAACATGAAAAAATGAGGTAACCACCCGGTAACCCCCTTGGGGCATTGGTTTCTGCGAGTATGTAGAAGAATTACGACGTTTGGAAGAGTGAGGCCCATGGTGTAGTGGTTATCATATCTGACCGGCAATCGGAAGATCCCGGGTTCGATTCCCGGGTGGTTACCTCATTTTTTCATGTTTCGTTCTCTCTCTCTCTCGTCTTGCGCGGAATATCTCCTATACAAGCGTCGTTCTTTACGTTAATTATACTGCGTGTTTGCAGTTAAATGTATATAATGTTACGGCATGCGGGAGGTGCCCCCTTGGGGCATTGGTTTCTGCGAGTATGTAGAAGAATTACGACATTTGGAAGAGTGAGGCCCATGGTGTAGTGGTTATCATATCTGACCGGCAATCGGAAGATCCCGGGTTCGATTCCCGGGTGGTTACCTCATTTTTTCATTTGTTTCGTTCTCTCTCTCTCTCGTCTTGCGCGGAATATCTCCTATACAAGCGTCGTTCTTTACGTTAATTATACTGCGTGTTTGCAGTTATATATATATATATATATATATATATATATATATATATATATAGTAAAGGAAATTTCACTATTTTTACAGAAATCAAAATAGCGAGTTATTATACGAATAGAAATATTCATATTTTAAATGAAAGAAAACAATCCTAAGTTTCACTGGACGAATTAGAGCAATACATATATTGCTATGTGGATCATAGTAGCTCATAATAACTCGCACATTCATACGTACAAATGCGTGCGTATTTTGTTGTATAAAATAAAATTATACTAACTGAGGCATAGTTTCGGCAATATGTAAAGTTGCCAATGGTCGCGCGTCGGTCCTGATGTCGCGCATTTGTCTTAAAAAAAATCTCCCCACAAAATAGTGTTACAGTGAAGGAAGTAAAATTGATGTGAAATATTACTTTTAGTAAAGAAGTTAGTCAGGGCCCGTCCAAGGGTTTTTGGCGCTCTCTATGAGACCTATGACTCCCCCCCCCCCCCCCGCGCGCGCACTTTGACACTTTCGTTTATAAGAGATAACATATTAATATATTTTTTAAATAGAGAAAAAAGATTCACTTCCGTCTTAAAGCCTGGTTCTAGGAGACCGCCTAGTTCGTCTATATCAGTGATGCACAAACCCTGGCCCGCGGGCCAAATGTGGCCCCCACGGGTCTTTTCAGTGGCCCCACGGGTCTTTTCAATTCAATGAAAAAGTTAGAATATAAAAGTGACCCAATTTATGACTTAGATGGAAAGTAAGTAGGCTAATACATTTAGTTATTTTCTTCGCTTGGCCCTCACATCAAAAACGTTTGTGCACCACTGGTCTATATGGTGGGGCCGGCCCTGGTTATGGTAAAGTAACGCGGAAACTAGGAGCACCGCTAAATGAAAATAAAATCCCACATTTTTCCCCAATTTGCCACCATCCGTAGCTCAGTGGGTAATACCATTTCCCTTTAAGCGAAGTAAAGATACTGAGGTCGCGGGTTCGAATCCCAATGATGATTGTAATAATAGTAATACAGTAGTTAGAGCAATGGTAGTATTAGTTGGACTGAACGCTGTTCCAGTTTTTGCCCCTCGTGACTCATTATTATTAGTATTTCCACCACTTTTCGGTCCCTCCCTCTTAATTTTATTTACCTCGGGATGTATACGAAATAATCCCTTATTGTTGTATGTATACAAAAACAAATCGCTCATATAATCCAGTCCATAAGTGAATTATGATGATATTCACATCAGTTTAAAGATTTCTGACTTCTGTGTACATTTTTATAAAGATTTGTATAATGAACAGTCACGTGATGATGATGATGATGATGATGATGATGGATGGATGGATGGTTTGAAAATTTAACTTATTTTTACCTTCAAATTATTTGACCACGCATCCGCGCAAACGTCCATCACTCGGGTTTTGCCACCCATTCAGCAACATTTTATACTTTATTTTTACGCAGCAAAGACAATTTCCAAGTTCTGACAAACCTTCATTTTGCTGAAAACCCAAAGGGGGTCTTCTGCCCACTTTCTGTTTCCGCTTTCCCTCCCTTTGCATACCAAATTATGCAAATACCATTTAAGGAAAGTATTATAAATGCGAAAAGAGTATAGGTATCTCGCAAGCATTTTTATCGCTCTGCAGATTCGCCTTTTAAGTTAAATGTTTCGGCGCAAATACAACGGCCCTTATCAGAATGTAGTAGGTGATAGTAAATGCCTTATCTAAAATACATCACGTGTGTGTGTGTGTGTGTGTGTACCCAAGTTATGGTGGTGTTTTCTCGGAGGAACGCGTTTCGAGGATTTTCCCCATTACTTCGCTATTTTTACAAATACAACGTAAGTCAAGTGAAGCGGTACTTGGCGATTTTTTTAAATTCTTCCGTCAGAAAAAAGATATGTTAGTCCTGATTCGGTTGCGTTACGCTAGCTTACGTTAGTTAAAGTTAGTTCAGGCTAGGTTAGCTAGTACCTCACTGTTTCGGAACTCGGCAGAAAACACCTTTCCAGCCGGTAATTTGTTTACGGGCCAGTCGGGCCACTTATTTACGTCCATTTCGTCTCGATGGCACTAACGTCAGGTTAAGTTAAATTAGGTTAGCTTAATTAGTTTTTAAGGTATGTATATTTTAAAAACTTGGCATCTCACACACACGTGTGTGTGTATATATACAGGGTGGGCGGAAAGTAGCTCCCTATTTTGGATTGGTAAAAAAATACGTATATTATCCATTTATTTCAGAAGAAATAATATGAAAAGGTAGGCATACATGGTAGGTTTTCTCTAAAATTCAATGTGGGCTCCAACTCTTTCCACCAGCTTCTGGAGCCGCCCAGGAATGGCGTCCACTGACTTTAGCAGGAACTCCGGCGGGATGAAGGACATGACTTCCCGAATTCGGTCCTCCAGTTCTTCCAATGTCCTCGGTTTGGTGCGGTAGACTTCTTCCTTTACCCACCCCCAAAGAAAGAAGTCGCACGGTTACCGCTGAAAAACGGCAGAATCGGTTCAGTGTAACGGTGTGGTGTGGTATGACCTCAGATCAGGTTGTGGGCCCGTTCCTTCTGCGCAACACCATGAATGCTGAGCGGTACCTTGCTATGTTGCGAAACGAGGTCTGGCCGGTTGTCAGCACATGGGAGAACATCGACGATCTGATATTTATGCAAGATGGCGCCCCTCCGCACTTCGCTCTTGTTGTCCGTGAGTGGCTGGATGCCCACTTCCCTGGGCGTTGGATGGGTCGTCGTGGTCCACATCAATGGCCAGCCAGGAGCCCCGACTTGACACCGTGCGACTTCTTTCTTTGGGGGTGGGTAAAGGAAGAAGTCTACCGCACCAAACCGAGGACATTGGAAGAACTGGAGGACCGAATTCGGGAAGTCATGTCCTCCATCCCGCCGGAGTTCCTGCTAAAGTCAGTGGACGCCATTCCTGGGCGGCTCCAGAAGCTGGTGGAAAGAGTTGGAGCCCACATTGAATTTCAGAGAAAACCTACCATGTATGCCTACCTTTTCATATTATTTCTTCTGAAATAAATGGATAATATACGTATTTTTTTACCAATCCAAAATAGGGAGCTACTTTCCGCCCACCCTGTATATATATATATATATATATATATACAGGGTGTCCCATAAGTCCGGCATCATAGGAAAAATAATAATAAAAAGGCAAAACAAAAGCTTTTATTTACAGAACATGCTCAATATGTCCACCATTGTTTTCAATACACAAATTCAGACGTGATACCTAGTCAGCAAGCACACGGTGAATGATGTCAGGAGTAATGGCGTTACATGCCCCAATAATGTGCTGCCGCAAATGTTCAACACACCTAATTTTCTCTGCATATACCAGCGCTTTCAAATGGCCCCAGAGATAAAAATCTAGTGGCGTGAGATCTGGGCTTCTAGCTGGCCATTCCACAGGCCCTCGACGTCCTATCCAAAGACCAGGGAATTGTTGGTACAGGTATTCCCTTACTTGGGTGCTGTAATGTGCAGGAGCGCCGTCTTGCTGAAACCAAGTTGGGAAATTTCCTTCTTCGTTCAAGACACTGGGAAATGCTTCTTCCTTGAGCATACGTAGGTAGGTGCCTCCAGTGACATGTTCATCGAAAAAGAGGGGGCCTATGATGCGATCCTTCCAAATGCCACACCATACCATCACCCGAGATGCACCTTATTCCTTTGAAGAGGTATACCAGTGAGGGTTGTTTTGAGACCAGTAGCGGGTGTTCTGTCGATTTACCTCACCATTTCCATAAAAAACAGCCTCGTCACTGAACAGAATGGTGGACGGGAAATTGGCATCCCGAGCATAAGAAAAATATGAATTATGGTTTGTAGAAAGAGAAAAATATGAATTTGTCCTATGATGCCGGACTTATGGGACACCCTGTATATATATATATATATATATATATATATATATATATATATATATATATATATATATATATATATATATATATATATACACACACACACAAACTCAGAATGGTCCCCTGAGAAACTTATATGTTAAACACAGACCGTGCATGGAACAAGGAACTCTTCTGGGAAAATTAAATCCACTATACTCCGAATAAGTAATGGTAGCAAGAGAGACCCGTTGCCCACGTCGGGCTAGCATCATGAAAAAGAAAAACTATGGTATTTGTCATTTACCATTACTTATTCGGACTATAGTGGATTTAATTTTCCCAGAAGAGTTCCTTGTTCCATGCACGGTCTGTGTTTAACATATAAATTTCTCAGGGGACCATTCTGAGTTTGTGTGTGTGTATATATATATATATATAAATATATATATATATATATATAATATATATATATATATATATATATATATATATATATATACCGTAAGATGGGGTAACTGGGCACCTGCAGGGGTAACTGGGCCCTACTAAGTTTAAGATAAATTTCGTTATTATTTTTTCCATACATTTTAGGTACCTATACATAGGTAGATACCTACAATTTATGGAAAAAATTCATACTGCTATATAACGAAATTTACCTTAAACTTAGTAGGGCCCAGTTACCCCATCTTACGGTGTATATATATATATATATATATATATAACTTCGGTGGTGTAGTGGTTAGCGTCGCTGACTACGAATCCATCGGCCCCGGGATCGAGACCCGGTGACGGCAGCCGGCGCGCAGCAAAACTCAGCTGTTCATCCTTCCACACAGTAAAGAAAGTGGTTGGTAGATAAATGGGTACCCTGGGTGGCCTAGTGGTTAAGACGCTGGGTTGCTGGTGGGGCGTGGTTCGGATTCCACGTTAAACTGTAGGTCTAAGGTGGAGTGAAAAGCGTGACCTTCGTCAGAATGAACAATTCGGGCGGAAGCTAACCAAAGGTTATATATATATATATATATATATGTGTGTGTGTGTGTGTGTGTGTTTTTTTGTATGTGTGTGTAGCACTCCTGGATTCGAAAATAAAGCTCGTTTGAAATGTGAAAAAATAATCCGTACTTTTGAGAATTTTTAAGTATCCTCTTCATTATGTTTAATGTATGTGTAACTTTCCTTCAAAAAGTAAATCTTTATATCCCTGAAGAGAGTTTAATATGCATCGCTTCAATGGCTTCTGTGTATCGCGTCTTCGATAATATGAAACAGGATCTAAACTTCAGTTTATTTTATTATAAAATGAATTGCGATTCATTCCGTAGAGAGAGAGAGAGAGAGAGAGTTACAAGGAGTTACAAGGAAAAGAAGTACCTCAAAAGGCCTTGCGGACCATACCGAGGAGGTACCAATGGCAACGGGTGCCAGGGAAAATTTTGTAAAAGTTTATTTTTCTTTCAACTATCCTAGCAGTAGTAGAAAACTGCTAGAGAGAGAGAGAGAGAGAGAGAGAGAGAGAGAGAGAGAGAGAGAGTCTACACCGTGTTTCCTCTCATGCTGCAGATAAAACTGACTTTGATGCTCCATAAAACATCGCTCCCAAAAGACTCTGAAAGGGCGTTAAGACGACCATGTTTCTTCGCAGATGTGGACTACTCACTTATCGAACACCTTTTCCTTGTTTTGCTTTAGAATAAAGCCGTAAAATTTAGAAAAGCTATGAGCGACGAGTGCTGGGAAAACGCACTTTTCCGGAGGCCTTTTCCTCGCGAGTCTAACTTGCTTGAACCATATTAGCCATTGCGCATTAGTCTACCTGCAACAAAAAAAAAAAAAGGTCCCAAATCAAGAGATCAATTTGAACTTTCGTTTTAGTTCTAATGTATTACTTTCGTAAATTTAATTTAAAATAAATTTTCTTGCGAGTCCAAACTTAGGGGACACCCTGTATATATTTACATAAACACATTTTTTGTTAAACCTCGAGGAATGAGCATTATAATAGAATTTGTTTGGATTTAAACTTAACTCTTGGAAAAGAAAAATGCTTCCTTTTTATCTTTATAAAAGTATGGTTTGCGTTTCTTCTTATTTAATTTCATTTTTGTTCGTCAGACGAATCCGTTGAGGTCCTGCGTTCATTTATTATCATCTCTGTTATTTGTCTTGATGAAATCCAGTACATTGTCCCTTTAGTGTCACTTCTGTAATAGCTTGAAAAGCGTCTCTCTTTTTCCAGCTGTCTTCCTACGGTCGACTTCTATAAAGAAAAATTTTTAACGTAAAATCATTTGTTTTCTTTCGCGCGATAAAGGGGGAGTTTTTAAGTTGATGGTGTCGCTGTAGAATGTTTGGCACTCTCCGTTTATCTTTCATATTTGCATATTTAATAATAATAATAATAATTATTATTATTATCAGTCAGGAGGATTAGGAAGTGGCACGACGATCAGGCCAATTAATGCGGCCCATCGCGTTAGTTCCTGGATTAGTATGAACCAGCACCATCGGGAATCAAACCCCCGACCTCAGTCTGTTTTTTCGCTTATAAGGAAACTCGCTGAACTATGGGCACTGGTATTTTGTGTATATTATATCAGTTTAATTTATAATAAATAAAACTTATTTTACTGTACGATTCTAATATATATATATATATATATACACATATATATATATATATATATATATACACATACGTACAGGGTGTCCCATAAGTCCGGCATCATAGGAGAAATTCATATTTTTCTATTTCTACAAACCATAATTCATATGCTCGGGATGCCAATTTCCCGTCCACCATTCTGTTCAGTGACGAGGCTGTTTTTTATGGAAATGTTGAGGTAAACCGACAGAACACCCGCTACTGGTCTCAAAACAACCCTTACTGGTATACCTCTTCAAAGGAACAAGGTGCATCTCGGGTGATGGTATGGTGTGGCATTTGGAAGGATCGCATCATAGGCCCCCCTCTTTTTCGAAGAACATGTCACTGAAGGTACCTACCTACGTATGCTCAAGGAAGAAGCATTTCCCAGTGTCTTGAACGAAGAAGGAAACTTCCCAACATGGTTCCAGCAAGACGGCGCTCCTGCACATTACAGCACCCAAGTAAGGGAATACCTGTACCAACAATTCCCTGGTCATTGGATAGGACGTCAGGGCCTGTGGAATGGCCAGCTAGAAGCCCGGATCTCACGCCACTAGATTTTTATCTCTGGAGCCACTTGAAAGCGCTGGTATACGCAGAGAAAATTAGGAGTGTTGAACATTTGCGGCAGCGCATTATTGGGGCATGTAACACCATTACTCCTGACATCATTCACCGTGTGCTTGCTGACTGGGTATCACGTCTGAATTTGTGTATTGAAAACAATGGTGGACATATTGAGTACGTTCTGTAAATAAAAGCTTTTGTTTTGCCTTTTTTTATTATTTTTCCTATGATGCCGGACTTATGGGACACCCTGTGTATATATATAAGTTTTGGACCGATATCCGCATCATTTTTAACATCCGCATCCGCACTTCTGACTGCGGATGTTACCTCTAATAAATTATGCAATTTAAAATTAAATTAGCTTATAAAGTAGCTTATAAGGCCCAGTCATGTACATTTCATGTAAAGTATTAATTATTAATGAACAAACAAATCTATAAACCTCAAAATACAAATACCTGGTAACATAGAAAATTGAATGAAACTTGTTTCATTGAATTTTCTGTTGCTGAAACTCTTGAGAAAGTTATGTTTATCATAATGAAAACATTAATATTAATTTTAATTCTTATGCATTGCCTGCCATAATTAGTAATATCACGAAATTTGAAAAATTGTCATATATTTATAATTCTATATTATATTGATAGATTATCTAAATATCCACATCCGCATATATTGAAATTAAAAATCCGCATCCGCAGATGTTGAAAAATTTTCATCCGGTCCACCACTAATATATATATATATATATATCGAAATCCGGTGATGGCAGGGAGCGCGCAGCAAAACCCAGCCCTTCATCTTTCCACACAATAAAAAAAATGAATTGGTAGATAAGTGGGTACCAATGGGTACCCTATTGGTTAAGACGCTGGGCTGCTGATCGGGAGGTAGTGAGATCGAGTCCGGGCGAGGACTTTATAATTTCTGACCGCTCGTGATGGGGCGTGGTTCGGATTCCACATTAAACTGTAGGTCTAAGGTGGGGTGACGAGGTTCAGAATGAACAATTCGGGCGGAAGCAAAACCAAAGTTATAGTTCTGTCGCTATTTGTGAGAGATGTCACATCGATGCGAGTGACAGTAAACTTATATATATTTTTGCGCATCTCGCTTCTCTTTCTGTATTTATCCTCTTTACATTTATATTAAAAAAAAATCTTTTGGGTCGTCATACAGTTACGGATTTAACTGACTTTATTTCAATAACGCAAATCGCCCCTCAATTAAAATAAATTTTTAACCGTTCCCTCTCAATTTCGGTTCATTTTTCGTAAAATTTTACATTCCCTTTATTTTCAGTGTTGCTTCACCCTTCGCTATGAATCGGTGCATCACCGACCGCCTTTCACATCTTAGGCCGGCCGCACGCGGGATCGTCTCGCGACTGACGATTCACGACTCGGGTTGTGACGACTCGAGTCGGTGTGATTTACGGTGTGCGGGGCTCCCATTCCGTCAATGTAAAACCACACGCGACTCTAGTCGTCACGACCCGAGTCGTGAGACGATCCCGCGTGCAGCCGGCTTAACAAAACACTTTGTTGGAAATTGAGGCCCAGTTTTAAAGTTGAATTAAACAAATTATGTTCATTTTGTTCATTGATAATAATCTGTTTTAAATTAAAAACATTTGGTTTATAAATGTATGCATACAATTATTAACTTACAATTGATAAATTATTTATATGATTCATCAAAAGACTCCATCATACCAGACTAGGAATAGAAATAGGCATGTTATTCCTCGCCTTTCGTTGTGGTTTTCACCTAAAAATTCACCTATTTTCTGAGGTTTGAAATTATGGAATGATTTAAGCACTAATCTTACGAGTATTTGTAACGGAAGTGCGTTTAAAAACGAGCTGAAATCAATTTTAATAAAGGAATACCGAAATCTTAATGATGCATTTAGGGATTAATTTCTTTATTACTCGTCAAATTGTCGTATTTACTATTAACTCTTAATACAGTGATTTTCGTAAGTCGTAATTATTATAATGACCAAGATTTAATGTATACTGCTAACATTATTAACCATTTCTCATCTCAACTACTACAAGTTCGTTCGTGTGTCCTAAAATATTACCCTACGTAACTATAAACCTTCCGTTATCCTTATCTTAATCATAAAAATGTGTACTGTATCTATATTACATAATCATGACAACCTTTGCAGTGTTCGTTCATTTTATAGTTAATCATAATAAAAACTAATCATAATATCTATGTATTACGAGTTATATCGAAATAGGTGTTTGTTTTATCTTATAATGATTCATAATTAAACACACACACATTATATATATATATATATATATATATATATATATATATATATACTACCTAATCATAACTACCTATATATGAAATGCTTTAATCTTGCAGGACTACTTCGTGGCTAGTGTCGTCACAACACTTCCCGTTGATTAGGAAACTAAAGCGACATTGGGTCTAGGTAATAGTTGGATGGGAGACCGTCCTCCGCGTCCAGATTATGTAGTGACCCCTGGTTCGGATTGCACGTAAAGCCGTTGAGCCCTTCCGTCATGTCATATCCTAGATGTTGCGAAGGAGGTTAAACAACCCCATCATTACATTTTTTATCTTATAATTACCCTGTGAACCCAGTAAAGCCCATTAAACAGGAAAAAATAAATAAATTTGTCGTGTTTAAAAAAATATATTGTTCTATTGTAAATAGTGATTTACCACTACAGAATCGATTATAGATTTACGCAGAATTAATCATTTCCAAATTTCCCGCATGAAGTCAAGACCAATTTCGGGTAAATATAATTTTATACGTAATGAAAATAACCACGAAGAAAAATGAAAGACGAAAAAGTGCTTAAGCGCATTCGTCTAATCACATCCTCAGCTCAGGATTACTGAAATCAATCACGAGATTGAGATTATACTGTACATAAATCACACAAAAAAAATAATAAATAATATGATTCGTGCAGAAAATATTTAGGAGGGGCGTACAAACTCACGTGGAATAGCTACCAGAATTTTAATACCTTGTCCTTCTTATCGAAATCTGTTCTGAATGAACTCAAAATAACAGGATCGAGCGAAAAAAAGACACTGGTATTTTCTGCACCAATAATATTATTTTTGTTTTTTCTTTGCGAGCTATATATGGTCTCAATCTCGTAATTAATTTCGATGTTCCTGATGGTGTCATCAGACGAAAGCGCTCGAGCACTTTTTCGTCTTTTATTTTCCTTCGTGGTTATTTTCATCATAAATATTATTCACGCGTTATTTCGTGAAATAATTTTCATACAATTTTTTGTGTGTTTAATTTAAACAAAATTTATTTTGAAGTAACATTTTATTTAATTGTCTTTACAAAATTTTGCCTAATAATTTTGAATACAGTCCCGTATTCATGTTTCGAACCCGAACAAATTCCTTGTTTAGTTACGTATTTTTTTTGAGTGAAGCCCCCTTTCATTGAGGAATCTTATTTATTACCCGCGATTTATTTTCTATTCACTCTCGTTAAATGAATTGATTCCAAGTTCTTTACTTTGGTTTTTGAGGGCTTTTGTGGCAGTGCGTCTTTCGTTTTGAGAACCTTTTCACCGCTATCGATTTCGGTTTTTTTTTTCTTTAAGGTTCTCGAAACTATAGAAAGTGTTTTTTAAGATTTATTCGCTCGTAATATTTAAATAGTTTATTCACTTACCTACAAATTTTCTTCCCTCTTATAACCTTCATTCTTAAACGGACATCCTCGTAGGGACCAGCCGGTCTGTTGCCGGTCTGTTGCTTTGTATTTATAAGAGTCAATTTATTTCCTTTTAGATAAGCCATTGTTGTATGACACTACATTTTCTCAACATAAATTATACTGGTTTAATTTTTGAGCTTTTAACACATGGGAAGCATTTTAACCCTTCCTTGATTTGATTTTAACAGCTATTTCTCGTTTCTCTCTCTCTCTCTCTCTCTCTCTCTCTCTCTCTCCGGGACGAGTTTATGGTGCTGCAGTCTGCTGCCATACCCTCAAAACCGGTCACCCCTGCTTCAACGCAGCCTAAGTGGTTCAGTCGTGACATCGCTTCGGCTATCCGAAATAGGAAAGTGGCGTATAGGAGGGCGAAGGCCAATCGTTCCCATGAGAACACTGAAGCGTATGTCCGCCTGTGTAGGGAAGTGAAGGCGAAGGTTAGGCTAGCGAAACGTAACGAAGAACTACGGGTGCAAGCCTCTGCATGGGGAACCCTAAGAAGCTCTCCAGTTATGTTAATAGTAGAAAGCCCATTAGAAGCAGACATCGTTAATGTGCTTAATGAGTACCGTATTTCCTGGCGTACAACGCGCACTTTTTTTCCCCCAAAATACTCCAAAAATCACCCTGCTTTAAAATTAACTCGTTAAAATTGTACATGTGAAGTGAGGTAGGAAGTATATTGTTTCCTAAATTTTTATTTTCCTAAATTTTCTCTTCAAAAATTAGGGTGCGCGTTATACGCCGGGAAATATGGTACTTTGCTGGAGTGTTCACCAGCAGAGCTGGGCACTTGCGTTTTTTTGCGGTACTGCGGTACTACTGCCGCACTACCAAACCGGTACCGCATAACGCAGTACCGCAAAGGATCGCTGAAAGTACAGCAGTACCGCTACCGCATTCAAATTTCCCGCGGTACTTTCCGCGGTACCGACCAACACGGTAGTACCGCAGTACCGCAAAAAAAAAACGCAAGTGCCCAGCTCTGTTAATCACCAGGGAGGACACCCGCTTCATCCCCGAGCCAGGCGTCAGGCCCGAAGGTGCTGGCCTGGATAGTGTTCGATGTACCGCGACAGTCGTTGCCAATAGAATAGACAAACTGAGCGCGTTTAAGGCTCATGGGCCAGACCAGTTTCTCCCCAGAGTGTTGCGGGAGGTGCGCGACCAGGTGGCTCCCCACCTGGCCACAGTCTTCAACAAATCGTTCGAGACAAGCCAGTTGCCTGGTGACTGGAAGGACGGCAACGTGACCCCTGTCTTTAAGAAAGGGGATCACGAAAGTCCAGGGAACTATCGTCCCATTAGTCTCACTTCACTTGTAGGTAAATTATTAGAGGGGATAATAGCGGATAGGATCGTTGACCATTTGGATTCTTACAAGCTGCTTGGGGACTCCCAACATGGGTTTAGACGGCATAGGTCGTGTCTCACCAACTAGCTCGAGTTTTTCCACTTCATGTTGAGTGAGTATGATAAGAGTAGGGCGATTGATATACTTTATCTCGACTTTGAGAAAGCCTTTGATAAGGTAACTCACCGCCAGCTAATGGCGAAAGTGCGCGCGCTGGGTATCGGTGGGGAAGTAGGTAGGAGGATTGAAAACTGGCTGAAAAATAGGCGGCAGAGGGTTGTAATTAAAGGGGTTAGTTCGGGTTCAACGATGTCGATTTTAGAAGTATGTTTAATTTAAATGATAACCCAACTCGCAACAATGGATGGAAGTTGGATTTGAAACGGTTTAGCACTAGTGTGTGCGGGAATTACTTTACCTATAAGATCGGTGACACGTGGAACAAGTTACCTTCAGAAGTTGTGAACAGTTCCTCTGTGGATCAGTTCAAGAAAAGGTTAGACCAAGGCCTTTTGAGGTATTTCTTTTCCTTGTAACACTCTCTCTCTCTCTCTCTCTCTCTCTCTCTCTCTCTCTCTCTCTCTCTCTCTCTCTCTCTCTCTCTCTCTCTCTCTCTCTCTCTCTCTCTCTCTCTCTCTCTCTCTCTCCCCGTTGACGAATCGTTGGGCGGGAGTGATCACGGTCTGATTAGGTTCCGTGTGTGCGTCCCTCGGGTGAAGCGTAGTAACTCGAGAGGCAGTAAGCTCGATCTACGGCGGGCGGACTTTGTTAGCCTCCGGGATAGCGTAGGTGAGATGGGGTTAGAGGTCGGCGCGATGTTGAGGGAGTGTGGAGTGCATTCCGGGACGAGTTTATGGTGCTGCAGTCTGCTGCCATACCCTCAAAACCGGTCACCCCTGCTTCAACGCAGCCTAAGTGGTTCAGTCGGAACATCGCTTCGGCTATCCGAAATAGGAAAGCTGCGTATAGGAGGGCGAAGGCCAATCGTTCCCATGAGAACACTGAGGCGTATGTCCGCCTGCAGGGAAGTGAAGGCGAAGGTTAGGCTAGCTAAACGTAACGAAGAACTCCGGGTGGCAAGCCTCTGCAAGGGGAACCCTAAGGAGTTCTTCAGTTATGTTAATAGTAGAAAGCCCATTAGAAGCATGATAGGCTCGATAAAGGACCCCAGCGGCGCGCTGCCGACCTCCGACGCGGACATTGCTAATGTGCTAAATGAGTACTTTGCGGGAGCGTTCACCAGGGAGGACATCCGCGTCATCCCCGAGCCAGGCGTCAGGCACGAAGGTGCTGGCCTGGATAGTGTTCGGTGTACCGCGACAGTCGTTGCCGATAGAATAGACAAACTTAGCGCGTTTAAGGCTCCTGGGCCAGACCAGTTCCTCCCCAGAGTGTTGGGGGAAGTACGCGACCAGGTGGCTCCCCACTTGGCTACAGTCTTCAACAAATCGTTGGAGACGGGCCAGGTGCCTAGTGACTGGAGGGAAACCAACGTGACCCCAATCTTTAAGAAAGGAGATCACGAAAGTTCAGGGAATTATCGTCCCATTAGTCTCACTTCGGTAGTAGGTAAATTATTAGAGCGGATAATAGCGGATAGGATCGTTGACCATTTGTATTCCTACAAGCTGCCTTGAGACTCCCAACATGAGTTTAGACGGCATACTGCAGGTCGTGTCTCGCTAACCTGCTTGAGTTTTCCGACGTCATGTTGAGTGAGTATGATAAGAGTAGGGCGATTGATATACTTTATCTCGACTTTCAGAAAGCCTTTAATAAGGTACCTCACCGCCGGCTAATGGCGAAAGTCCGCGCGCTGGGTATCGGTGGGGAAGTAGGTAGGTGGATTGAAATGTGGCTGAAGAATAGGCGGCAGAGGGTTGTAATTAAAGGGGTTAGTTCAGGTTGGGCCTCGGTCACTAGCTGGGTTCCTCATGGTTCCGTTTTGGGGCCACTGTTGTTTATCATTTACATAAATAATATCGACGCTGGCATCGTCAGTAGGATGGCCAAATTCGCTGATGATACTAAGCTTGGGGCCAATGTTGGGACGCCCGAGACGATCGAGCAACTGCGTGCGGACCTACGTAGGATAGGAGAGATGTCCGAAAAATGGCAAATGCCGTTTAGTCGGACTACTCCATGTTGGGGAGTGATATCGAGGCCACTGATTTGGAAAAGGACTTGGGTGTGCTAATTAGCAGCGACCTTAAGTTTACCAAACAGTGCGTAGAGGTGGAAAAGAAAGCCCAGAAGCTGTTGGGTTATATCTGGAGGCAGTTTCAAATTCGGAACAAGGAGGTTGTGCTCTCTGTACAATTCCCTGGTTTGGCCGCACCTGGAGTATGCTGTGCAGTTCTGGTCGCCCACCCTCAGGAAAGATATTGAGAGGCTGGAGCGAGTGCAGGCGAGGGCCACAAAGTTAATCCCTTCCGTTAGGCATATGGGCTACAATGGACGCTTACGCGCCCTAAATTTGTTTTCGCTGGAAATTCGGAGGCTGCGCGGTCAACTCATCGAGGTTTTCAAGTTCTTACGCGGGTTCAACGATGTCGATTTTAGAAGCATGTTTAGTTTAAATTATAACCCAACTCGCAACACTGGTTGGAAGTTGGATTTGAAACGGTTGTGAAACTAATGTGTGTGTGTGTGTGTGACTTATTTTACCCATATGGTTGGAAGTTGGATTTGAAACGGTTTAGCAGTAGTGTGTGTGGGAATTACTTTACCTATAAGATCTGTGACACGTGGAACAGGTTACCTTCTGAAGTTGTGAACAGTTCTTCAGATCTACAGAAGCTAAGGCTAACAAAGACCCTAAGATCTACTCTAAGGTTAGCCCGAGAGAAAGAAGAAAGTAAGGGGTTAAAAGAAGAGAATAAGGGGTTAAGTAAGTAGCAAAACCTATCACTCGTGGGTTAAAATTCATTCAGGAAAAGAGAAAGAAAGACACCATCATCATCCGCCGGCCACTGCCGACAAGTCGGAAAAATAGTCGAAGAGAATACTTCCAGCTGTTGCAGACAGGTCCTCCACTCCATAGGGAGGTAGAGGATGCAGCCCACTCTGCCGGAAAGGGGTGAAAGGTTAGACCGAATCTTGCACACTTTTGAGGGTATAGGAAATTTTTCCTGGCACCTGTTTCCATTAGTACCTCCTCGGTATGGGCCGCAAGGCCTTTTGAGGTACTTCTTTTCCTTGTAACTTCTTGTAACTCACTCTCTCTCTCAACTTCAAAACTACAAATGCATGCAGATTGGAGCACTTACATTTGTTTAGTTTAGAGACCGGGAGGTTGCGCGCTTAGCTTATTCAAGTTTTCAAGATGCTCAACGGAATAGACGGGGTAGAAGACTACAGGAAATTATTCTCATTTAATAACAATTCGACAAGAAATAATGGCTTTAAATTGGAACCACAAACGTTTAGTACCTCCATCTGCAGTTATGTCTTCTCCTATAAAATAGTTAATATCAGGAACCAACTTTCCTCAGAGGGTGTTTCAAGCCAGAGTGTAAATATGATTAAAGATAAGCTGGAAAGAGTTCTGAATACACTCGGGGTTTAAGACTGTTCCCATCTATAACATAATTTAAGAATCGATTAAATAAGTATTTTGAAAATAGTATTATAACGTAACCCCGGGGAGTTTGTTTAAATATTTACTCAGTGGCGGAACGTGGTTCTCCTGGGCACTGGGGCAAGCTTTCTTCGCGCCCCCCTCCTTGGCCCCTAGATGTCAATAATATGATAAATTGATAGCATATTGTAGTAAAAAATTACCTCGATACCTTTTTATTTATTTTATATGGTACCCTATCTTTGTGAGTATGCTTTTCACACATTGATAATATAATTTTAAAACCCAAACGCATGTTTATTGTACATGCATGTGTAAAAATGAACAATGAATAATCAATATTCATTTTTACATAAGAACCAAAATCGCTTAACGCGAGTTTGGATAATAATTTTATTTGTATGCTTTCTATTTTCGTTTGTGTCACAACCCTACGATCTACCATTTCTATGGTTTAGTCGTATCCATTTTCCATTTTTCATTTGTTATAGAATTTACTATAATTAATTATGATTGTCTTGCATCTCACCCTCGTCCCTAGATCATGCATACACATTGCATATAACAGGATTGGAACCCGTAGTTGTACTTCTTAGTCATTAATACCCACTCTTTGTCTCTAATTCGTTCTTGTAAATCTTCCTAATAATGATTTGTACTATACGTACAAATTCAATAACTATGACGTCACATTTTCCCGTCATTAATTTCCCTTCATCATATCTCTAGTATGCAATGTATGATAAATTCTTTAATAATAATGTTGTGGTGTTATGTAGTATAAATATTATTATTCAACCTTATTCATCTATACGTCCATATCTTATCTTGACCATTATCCTATATAAATTTTATTAAATATTCATTTTTACTTGTGTCAGTCTATGAAACGCAAAACTTTATGCCTTCGTTCGAAAACGCACAAATACGTTCTCGTCTTATTTTTTTTTTTTATTTTTTTTATTCTATCACCCGCAATGAACTCGAAAATGCTTAGGTAAGCAATCGAATTCGCTAATCAC
Source organism: Bathynomus jamesi (assembly GCA_023014485.1). Taxonomy (NCBI): domain Eukaryota; kingdom Metazoa; phylum Arthropoda; class Malacostraca; order Isopoda; family Cirolanidae; genus Bathynomus; species Bathynomus jamesi. Next base: position 76,952 of record JAJOZX010010703.1, on the reverse strand, counting down.
TGCAAAATCGAACGCTTCTAAGATAAATATCTCCTCTCGCTCTGATTTCAAATTTATAACATGTTATAACATAATATAACATATTATGTTGTATATAAATTATCTTGTATGTGCTCATGTACTTGTGTTGTATTAATAACCATATATAATAACCATACATTATAACCATATATTATAACCATATATAAATATATAAAAACAAAGTTATAGTAACTGTTTAATTGTAATTAACTGTAATACTTTAATTTAATATAACGTAATGTACTTTAATGAAACTGTAATTAATAATAACTTGTAATGTACTTCAATGAAACTGTAATTAAATGTAATGATTTAATATATAATGTAAGAATGTACTTTAAATGGAAGTGTAATTAAACAATAATAAGTGAATATGAATTAATTGGTAATTGTAATCGTAATTGTAACGAACCAAAATTAATACATACTCAGTCATGTACTTAAATTGTACTTATGTACTACTACGAAATGATATCGCCTTCAGAAATGAAGACTCGGCAAAAAAATACGATTATTTTTTTATTTTTTTTTATTTTTATTTGGAATCTTTCAAACATCTGATCATGTGTTTAAAAGGGGGGAACTTAACCTTCAACTGCCTTCCCCCAACATTTAGGCTTATATTATACATGTATTTGTAAAATGAACTTCACTTCATTACGGCACTCTTCTTTGGTCACTACTACGAGACTCCCTTGTTAGCAGCCTCGCTGCGAGGAGGGGGCAGAGGCCCCTTGACTCCTTAACTTTTTAGATTCCGGCCTGAGCTATGGTCGAAAGAGGTCGAACCTCTACCCCTGTAAATTCAGAAGCTAATTCAGAGGCTGAGCACTACCTGTACATTTTAACAGTAAATTACAGTAAAAGATAGTTTTTATCTTATCCTTCGAGCCTTGCTCTCTTCAGAAGAACTTAGTCATTAAACTTTCCGGATACACTATAAGAAGAGTCCGGAATCTTCAGCATTTTTAGTAAGTCTACCAGAGTCCTCCGAGCCACTATAGAAGAACTCGGAGAGTAATATAGAAGAAAACTACTACAAATCACCCATCCGTTGCTGCCTCCTAACCAGAACCCCCGTCGACTCCGAACCACCCCAGGGCCATAGACGGAGGGGTTAACACATGTGCAGTAATATATATATATATATATATATATATATATATACCCTTATTATCGTATGCACATAATTATAGTGCGTACTGCTATTTTATATTTTTTTGTCTGTGCAATTCAAAAACTGAAAAAGTGTTCGAAAACAATATTACACTTCAGACCATAATAGTGTATGAGAAATGTATACCATATATACTTCTTGTCAATCATAATTACCTAAAGATATATACAGTACATAATTTATAAGAATAATATGAAAACGTTATGAAAGATGAGCAGTCTCGGACTAAGTTCGTCTGTGAAATATAAGAGTCAGTGAAAGTAATATGAGCAATGGCCGTGAGCAAATAGCATTCATTAAATGGATTTAATATGACTGATTCATTCCATCAGCCAATGAAATTGGATGAATACTCTGTGGCTTTCCTTCATTTTGAAGGAAATTACTCCCACGACTGTGTACACTATATAATAAGTGATATTATATTTGCTCACCAAATGAAAATAAGCGAGGAGTTACTTGAATTTTCCTCTTCTGGTAAAGGGACCTCAACGTTTCGGGGCCCTCTGAGAGCCCGGGCACTGAGGCACTTGCCCTCCCTGCCCCCCCCCCTAGACGCTCCGCCACTGCATTTACTCCTACACTTATTGAACCCCTACTTCAGAGAGGCGTCTCTGGTTGCATTGTCCCCAACATAGCATGATCAGCAATCGAGCAATTCATTTTCTGATCACTTGCCTCATAAATACCTTTAAGTGGGAGACTCTTGAATTCGGCGAAGCGACAACAGGGCAACACCCACGAAACAGGAATTCATAGAGGAACCATCATAGGACCATACGTTTTTGATGAAACCATGAACAGGGAGTCTTACTTGAACAACATTCTGGAGGGAATTTTGCAAAAGTACATTGACGAAATGTCTTTAGATGCAAAACGAAAGTTCTGGTTTCAGCAAGATGGTGCACCTCCGCCTTTCGCTCGTTCAGTGAGACGATGGTTAGATGAGAACCTTCGTGATAGATGGATAGAACGCCGAGGTTATGCGAAATGGGCGCCCCGAAATCTGATTTGACCCCACTTGACTTCTTCTTGTGGGGCCACTTAAAGTCCGTTGTTTATGAATCAAGACCTCGAATGATCCAGCAGTTAAAAGAAAATATTACAGATCACTGTAACAGAATTAGTGCGGAAACGCTTCTAAACGTAACCGACAGCTTACAAAGACGAGTAGAAATGTGTCAATGGTTACATGGAATGCAATTTGAGCATGTACTTTATTAATTGGTAAGTTGATTGTATTATTTGTAATGTATAGTTATAACAGAATTGAACGAGAAAATAGTTTTATCTTATTTCTCTGAGAACGGACTTTTGTTACACCCTGTATATATATTTTTTTTATGCAAGAAGGAGGGGCCAAGGGCGAATGCCCGCAAAAGTGCCCCTCTCCCCATAGAAGAAGAAGAGAGCCAAAATCAAGGTCAGAGGTTTCCAAGATGCCTAGAGACTCTGCGTTTGAAAGATGGGAGGTCATAGACAGGAGGAAAGTTGAATTGAAGAAGATTGTTTCAGAGTTGACTAGTTGAGTAGATGAAAGACTAAAAATACCGATTAACTCTTGCATTATTAGATAGTTGGACAGAAAAGGAATGAGAAGTGTAGAAAGTCTGGTACTGCGTGCTCTCCTTAAATGAGGAGGAATGCAGTTAGAGAGTTCAGAAGAGCAATGTCCGTTATGATCGCGATAGTAAAGAGAGAGTGAGGCAACGTTGCGGCGAAGAGAGAGAGAGATTGAAGACAATCAGTAAGAGGCGGGGAATTGATGAGGAAAAAAGCCTTTGATTCCACCCGGTTAAGTACGGCTGTGTGGGTTGAACCACCCCACACATGAGGAGCATACTCCATACAGAGACAGGAACTGCGTGGGGGTGAAGAAACCGCGTAGGCGGTACAGCACACCTAACCTCTTAGAAGCTGTTTTAGAAAGAGAGTATATGTGATCTTTCCAGGAAAGATCACGAGAAAAGGAAACGCCAAGAATGTTAAGAGAAGAGGAGGGATTCAGTTGTGTGTTGTTAAAGGTAAGGGGATAGTTGTGTAGAAGATTGTGACGAGTAGACAGATGGGGGAGCTGAGGTTTTGAGGCATTGAAAGCCACAAGGTTTTCTCTGCCCCAATCAGATAGAGCAGAAAGATCAGAGGTCAGGTGTCCCCATAGCCGTCCTACGCGAATCATGACGTGACTGCTGTGAGAGGCGCTTTGGGAAGCGGGTGGAGAAGTGAAGAGTGGAATCATCGGCATAGGAGTGAATAGGACAGGAAGTGTGAATTAAAAGAAGCCATGAGGAACACTACTGTTTATAGTTTTAGGAGAAGAACAGTAGCCATCTACAACTGCAGCTATAGATCGGCCAGAAAGGAAATTAGAGATGAAGGCACAGATAGAAGGATAGAAACCGAAGGAGGGCAGTTTCGAAATTAAAGATTTGTGCCACTCTATCAAACGCTTTCGATATGTCTAGCGCAATAGCAAAAGTTTCACCGAAATTCCGAAAGGAGGATGACCAAGAGTCAGAGATATGCAAGATCGCCAGTAAAGTGTCTCTTGCGGAATCCATACTGACTATTTGAAAGACGATTGTGGGAAGAAAGGTGTTAAAGAATCTTCCTATCAAGGATAGATTCAAAAACTTTAGAAAGGCAAGAAATCAAAGCAATTGGACGATAGTTGGAGGATTGAGAGCGGTCGCCCTTCTTTGGGAGAGGCTAAATGAAAGAGAACTTCTAGCAGGAAAGAAAAGTACCAGATGAGAGACAAAGACGAAAGCGTTTGCCTAGACAGGGTATCAGCACAGAAGTATAATTCTTAAGAACAACAGGAGGAACACCATCAGGACCATACGCCTTCTTAGAGTTGAGCCCAAATAGGGCAAAAAACAACATCTTTAGAAGAGACTAATTTCAGACATAATAAAGTCAGAGGGGGGAGGAGATGGAAGAACAGCACCGGAATCGTCCAGGGTTGAATTGTAAGCGAAAGTCAGCGAAGCGTTCAGCTTTGTTAGGAGAAGAGACGGCAACTGTGCCGTCGGAATGGAAAAGAGGAGGGAAAGAAGAAGTTGTTGAAGTGGTTCTTAGCTAGATGCCAGAAAGAACGAGAAGAATTAGAATTGGATCCATTTCCACATTTTTGTCGGATGAAGGAATTTTTGGCGATTCGAAGAACAGATTTTGCACGATTTTGGGCAGAAATATAAGCCGAATGAGATTCAGTAGTTAGATAGCGATGGTACCTTCTGAAAGCCTCCTCTCTGTTGCGGATAGCATCAGAACAAGTAAAGTTAAACCAAGGTTTTTTCTGCATTAGTTGTAGGAATAGAATATGGAATGTACGCCTCCATGCCCGAGAAAATCACCTTTGTGATGCGCTCTGCACACCCAGAAGGGCCCCGACCAAAGGCTTCTCTTGGGAGGATCCAAAGGCCGAATTGGAGCGATAGGACAGAGCCCAACGGAGCCCAACGGATCCCAACGGAGAGAAAAGTTTGACAGAGTAAGAAGGGTGAAAGGTAAGAAATAAATCCAAAATGTTGGGCCTATCTCCAAGGCGATCTGAGATACAAGTAGGGTGCTGTACAATCTGCTCTAGGTCATTTAGGATAGAAAAGTTGTAAGCCGCATTGAAATGAGAGGAAAGCCCAAAGGTGAGGGTGAACATTGAAATCTCCTAAATTCAGCAAAGGGAGAGCGGGAAAGAATGTATTCCACTTTGGAAGTGAGGTAGTCCAAGAATTTTGGATAGTCAGTAGAATTAAGAGAAAGGTAAACAGCGCAGATGTATTTAGTTTGAGATTGGCATGTAAGCCGTAGCCAGAGGGTATAGAATTCGGAAGATTCGAGTTCGGGAATACGAGAACAAATTAGGTCATTGAGTACATATACGCAACATCACCTTTGAAGTGAAATTGAGTATAGAGAAAGTAAGAGGGTACAGAAAAAGGGGTTACTGTCAGTCGTCAAAATATTGAGTATTTGGTATTTTTTTGGTAATGTAATGTAATTATTACTTTGTAACTATTACAGTTCGTTCGTATATTCGCGGGCTACGTCATGGCCAATGTCGTAACACCGCTTCCCAGAGATCAGCGAAGTTAAGCGACATTGGGTCTGGGTAGTAGGTGGATGGGAGACCGTCCTCCGCGCCCAGATTATGTAGCGACCCGTGGTTCGGATCCCACGTAAAGCTGTAGGTCCCCTCCGTCATATGACCTTAGATGTTGCGAAGGAGGTTAAACCACCCCAATAAGTTAATTGCGAAGTACAGTACTAAATTGCACGTGCTGTAAATTCATTCCTCCTCCACAGTAGTAGTAACAAACAAGTTCTCCATTTAACAGACAGACGTTATGGTCTATTCCCACTCTCGGTCTTCGATTAAGAATGAAAAATCCGAGAATGGGAATATCAAAGGAGACAATTCTCAAATCGATCTAGTCCCATTTTAACTCTAGGATTTCCCCCTTGAAGCCAGATATTTTTTAAAAAATACCCACTTCGGGCCCGAAATTGCTTCGCAACCCGTTTAACACCATTCTCAAAATGAGGAAACCCCTTTCCTCAAATCAGGAATTCCCACTACTGTCGTTCACACTCGCGGGCCGCTTATGGGAATGACAATGAATGAGAAGTAATCCCATTTTTATTGTAATCTCACGAAAGTGAGAAGCTTCAGAACCTAAAATGACGAAATGTAAAATCGGCAAAAATGGGGTCAATCCCAGAATAGGCACCTGATGTACCTCAATCCCAAATGAAGCACCTGCGTTCAACCTCAATCCCAGAATAGGCACCTTGCAAGGAATTAAATAAAAAAAAACCTGATGATTACAAAATTTATTGTTTATACAAAGTTTATTACAAATGTAATAAAGGCAAAGTTATAAAAGGTTTAAAGTGGTTTAATGAATAAAGAAAATTTTTAGATATTATAAATTCCTGCAATATGAGCCCGAATGTTTCTGAATCCATCTGAAGCAAATCTATCTGCCACATAAATTGATATAGGTTAGTTAGGTTAGGTTAGGTTAGAGTTGATTTTTCAAATATTGATAAAAACAATGAAATTATATCTCTAAAAACTGTTTATATTTTTTCTCCTCAATCCCAGATTAAGCACCTAAAAATGATTTCAGGTGCCTATTCTGGGATTGATCCCAAAAATGTAACATTTCTCTTTAAACTTATTTTAATTCTTTCTTTTTTTAATAATTTGTATTCATTTTATCAGTAAATTTGTTATTTGATTAACGGACTCAAATCGTAACTTTAAATTTAAAACTGCAATAATAGTATGGTCAATGGCCAAGTGAGTCGAGTGACGGAGCGTGCGAACGTGGAGTTGGTTGGTTGATTGGTTGTGTTGGTTTACGTCGTCGTCGTCGTCGGCCTAGGCAAGCTACGGCTTGGGACCGTAGCGCATCTATCCGGTATAGGTTAACCTGGATGATGTAGCCATAAGCACTGCCGCTAGTTAAGTGCCAACCAGTGATTATCTCACTAGCCGTATTGAGTCCGTTAGGCGAAACTGCGACAGTACCAAAGGTGGAAAATATAACCTTTGGTTTTCTATTATTTATTTGTAAAATGGACATGGCATTAGATTAAAATAAATATTTGAATATAATAATTAACTGACAATTGTGATAATAATTAATTATGTTTACATACAATAAAATAATATAGTATACATAAAATTAGTATTAATGTGGTTCACAATTGAATTATAATGGGGTAACTAATTTAAAATGAATTTATACTATTCCGAAATTCAAGACTGTAAAATTAACATTTATCTTGAAACTAAAATAAGAGTATTCACTACACACTCCCCCACCAGAGAGGAAGTTCAAAGAGTTCCGAACGACTGATTTCCTCTGGACCTTTTTGGTAGCTACATGTACCTCACTTAAGGTTGATTCCAAAAACGCAGGCTTAAGACGATCGATAGAAACCTTGTCGACCTTGGAACCGCGCTGTATGAGAAATGATTTGCGCGTACGTCGGAGAACTTCATAGGGTCCGTCATATGGACATTGGAGAGGCCGTTTGGACAGGTACACGAACGAAAACGTGGGTGCAAGACTGGAGGGCTGGGGAAACAAGATGTTCTGTTGGCTAGTCAATCGAGGGGGAACAGGCTGAAGGGACTGCATGTGAGAGGAAAGTGTTTGAGCGAATTCCGTAGGATCGCATGACTTATCCCCTGCAGTGAAGTAGCCACCTGGTAGCCGCAGTGTTGTTCCATAGACTAGTTCAGCCGCTGTAGTCTTCAGATCACTCTTAAATGCAGAGCGAATACCAAGCAACACGAGTGGAAGCTTATCCATCCATGGGAGTCTTCGTGACACATAAGGGATGACTTCAGCTGGCGATGGAAGCGTTCGACGAGGCCGTTAGCTTGCGGATGATACGCACAGGTATGCGCATGTACTGTACCCAACAAGCTGGTAAACTTCTTCCAAAGCGAAGACTCAAATTGGCGACCTTGGTCAGTGATGACTTTGTCGGCAATCCAAATCTTGATACCCATCCATGAGAAAGGCTCTTGCAACAGTGTCCGCTTGGATATCAGGAAGTGGGATGGCTTCAGGCCATCTGGAAAAGCGGTCGAGACAGGTGAGCAGATAACGTTGGCCTTGAATCCACTGAAGAGGGCCAACAATGTCTACATGAATTACTTCAAATCGCTGGATGGGGGCGGAAATGCGTCAAAGGGGACCTGGTGTGCCTTTGGACTTTGGCACGCTGGCAGGCAAGGCACGTTTTGGTCCAAGTTTGACATCCTTCCGCATCGAGGCCAAACAAAGCGAGAGGTAACCAGGTGTTGCGAAGCACGGATACCAGGATGGGAGGGCTTATGAAGATCCGTGAAGACTGCTTGTCTGTGACATGGAGGGACATAAGGGCGAATAGCAGCTGTTGATACGTCGCAATAGAGGGGCACAGACAATCCTGGCAAACTCATTTTCTTGAGGGAAAGTGAGTGAGTGGAGTCTTCTCTGAGCAGTTCTTGTAGTTCCGTATCCTTATCTTGATCCTGTGCAATAGCATTCCACAGTGTAGAGCTGAGGGTAACAGAAGTATCTCTATTCTTGAAAGTGCATCCGCCGGAGTGTTCAAGACACTTTGATGTGGCGGATATCTGTGGTAAATTGCGAGATATAATCGAGTTGCCTGATGACTCTGGGAGAGTGGTTACAGCTGTTTTATTGAAGACAGTGACCAAAGGTTTGTGGTCGGTAAAAACACAAAACTCTCGGCCTTCAAGGAAATTGAAATGCTTCACGTTTAAGTAAATAGCAAGAAGTTCACGTCCGAAAGCACTATAACGCGTTTGGGCTGGCTGCAGCTTTTTTCGAGTAAAACGCGATGGGTGCTTGTCGACCGTTAATGGTTTGTTCCAACATCCACCGATCGCAACATCTGAGGCATCGACCGTCAGAGTTAGGGGGCATCACTGATAGGAAATGACAGAGACAATGCACTATTGATAGCATTTTTGGCATTGTCGAACGCCTGTAAACTATCGCTACACCATACCAATTTCGTTACCTTGCGTTTGTGTGTGATCATAGCGTGTAGAGGAGCAAGAACACTGGCACAGTTTTTAATGAACTTGTGGTAATAATTTACCAACCTAGAAAACCGCCGTAACTCACGCTGATTACTTGGCATAGGGTAATTTTTTATCACTTCACACTTGTCCTGAAGGGGGTAATCCGTGCTGCGAAATCGTGTGACCAAGAAATTCCAAGGTTGGCTGTGCAAACACACACTTAGATGCATTAATAGTAACACCGTATTGTTCTAAGCGTTGAAAGAGGAGTGAAAGATGTTCCTTATGTTCCTCTTCCGTTTGAGCTGGCCACAAGCAAATCATCGATGTAGGCATAAACAAAGTCTAAGCCTCTGGTGACCTCATCTATAAAACCTCTGAAAGGTTTGCGCAGCATTCCGTAGCCCGAAACGGCATCTCACAAATTCGAATACCCAAAATGGGTACAAACTTGCAGTCTTGGGAATATCCGAAGGCTCTACGGAATGTGGTGGAAAGCCTTAACGAGATCTATTTTACTGAAGATAGATTTGCGTGGAGAAGAGAAGTAAAGTCTTGGACATTTGGTACCGATATCGGTCCGGGATGGTTGTCGAATTCAAAAACCGGTAATCCCCACATGGTCTCCAGTCTCTCTGACTTCTTCTGGACCAGGTGTAGGGAGAGGACCAACTGCTTTTGGAAGGTCTTATTATCCCAAGATCCATCATAAGCTGGAATTCGATTTGGCAGCTTTCAGTTTGTCCGGGGCAAGACGTCTGGGTTTTGCAAACACAGGGGGACCTTTTGTTGTAATGTGATGGGTAATGGTTGCTTAATGGTATCACCCATCTGCATAGGTTGAAGAATTCCTGGATATCGCTGGAAAAGGCACTGGTACATGGAATTAGGGGGAACGAGGAAAGTGCAGAGTTCGAGGCGTCCGGAAGGGCAACCTGTTGGCAAGAACAGAAAGCAGTGTGGCCTGGTCGCATAAGCGTCGCTTTGTCAAGATCCACCAGGAGTTGAAATGCTGGAGGAAGTCAGCGCCGATTATGGGATGCCGCACTTGAGCACAGATGAAAATCCACTTGAAGGATCGGTGAAGGCCCAAGTTTAGTTCACGCGACTGAGTACCGTACGTGGGTATGCGTGAACCGTTAGCAGCGTATAGAGGCGGAGATTCCGAGTGCGTTATGACCAGATTTTTGAGGGAATACACTGACTGACGCTCCGGTATCGACCAAGAAATTGACACCAGAGTTCCTGTCCTTTATGAATAACAGGTTGGCAGTGCGAGTACTAGACGCCATTAGGACTCGCTGCTGGGGTTTTCCGACGAAAAATTGCAAGGGGAGATGCACTTCCTAGCCTTCTTTCCAAATTTGGCGTGGTAGAGCAGATCTTCCCGGAACTCGAACGATGCCTCTCGTAAATCTTGACCGAGAATGGCTTCTTTGCCGTTGATTTGTAGCAGAGAACAAACGTGGTTGAGTTGTTGACTTAACTCTTCCACTTTCAATTCCAGTTCCGATGTGTGTTCACGTTGTTGACCGGAGCTGTGTCAATCTCCACTACTTTGTCGGCAGTTTCTGCTAGTTTAATCAACTGGAGTAGCAGGATCCATAGTGGCCAAGACACGCTGAGTGATGGAGGAAGTTTCTGCAAGAACAACTGTCTAAAGATGCCTTATCGAAGGTTTGTGCGCGTTCGCCTAGAGCGCACTGCATAGCCCTCAGCATTTGAGTGGGCTTACGGTCTCCAAGTTCTTCTTTTGAGATTAACTGATGTAGTTTCTCACGCTCGGAGCAGTGGTGCGGCACAGGATGGCAGACTTCAGATCGTTGTACGGGTCCTCACTCGTGGAAGTAGATACGATGACGTCACGGACTTCAGAGATGATGCTCGCTTGGTAGAGAGGAAAAACATGATCGTATTTCGTCCTGCTAGCGGTGATCCTTCCCAAGTTGAATGTGATTCCACTTGGTGGAACAAATAAATGGATCACCGGCCAGAAGACGGGGAGCTTTACGCTCAAGTGGAGATGGCACCAGCGTCGTCAGGCATCTTTCTATGCTTGCTGACGTACAAGCAAGACGACAAGTTCCCAACGAAGGAGTGGAGGTTGAGACGAGCGCAGGCACAGAGCGCACGGGCAGGGGTGAGGGGCAGAGGGCACGAGCGACATTACAGTCGGTCCTAGTCGCTCGGGTGAAGGGGGTGATGGGCACGAAGACGTTACAGTCTGGTCCTAGTCGCTCGGGTGAAGGGGGTGGTGGGCACGAACGACATTACAGTCTAGTCCTAGTCGTTCGGGTGAAGGGGGTGATGGGCACGAACGACGTTACAGTCTAATCCTAGTCGTTCGGGTAAAAGGGGTAATCCAGCTCCGGGGTCATCAATTGTTGGTTTACGTCGTCGTCGTCGTCGGCCTAGGAAGCTACGGCTTGGGACCGTAGCGCATCTATCCGGTATAGGTTAACCTGGATGATGTAGCCATAAGCACTGCCGCTAGTTAAGTGCCAACCAGTGATTATCTCACTAGCGTATTGAGTCCGTTAGGCGAAACTGCGACAGTACCAAAGGTGGAAATATAACCTTTGGTTTCTATTATTTATTGTAAAATGGACATGGCATTAGATTAAAAAAATATTTGAATATAAATAATTAACTGACAATGTGATATATAATTAATTATGTTTACATACAATAAAATAATATAGTATACATAAAATTAGTATTAATGTGGTTCACAATGAATTATAATGGGGTAACTAATTTTAAAATGAATTTATACTATTCCGAATTCAAGACTGTAAAATTAACATTTATCTTGAAACTAAATAAGAGTATTCACTACAGTTGGTTCGTCACAGTCCTCCTCCTCCTCCTCCTCCTCCTCGTCTCATTAAAAATATACACTACAGTATCAGCAAAGGAAAACCTAACGAACAACCTCAGCAATTTGTCTGATATGTTTCGTTATAGAGAAGTTTTACTATACCTTAGTTACTTTGGTTTTGCTTCCGCCCGAATTGTTCATTCTGACGAAGGTCAAGCTTGTCACTCCACTTCAGACCTGCAGTTTAACGTGGAATCCGAACCAAGCCCCACCAGCAGCCCAGCGTCTTAACCACTAGGCTACCCAGGGTACCCATTTATCTACCAACCAATTTCTTTCTTGTGTGGTAGAATGAACAGCTGGGTTTTGCTGCAAGCCACCTGCCGTAACTGGGTCTTGATCCCAGGGCCGATGGATTTGTAGTCAGCGACGCAACACTATACCACCGAGACGCTATATTATATATATATATATATATATATATATATATATATATATATATATATACATACAGGTGGGCCGTAAGTTTCCATACATAGGAAAAATAAACATTTTTTTATGGACAACCATTTTTATTTATATAATATGCTCTACATGGTTGCCATTGTTTTGAAAAACACATTTCAATACGTGTTCCCCACTGTTGATGAACACGCATTAGCACAGTTGACGTTATGCTTGTAATGGCGTTGGTGATACGTTCCTTTAGATGATTTATGTCTCGTATCTTTTCCTGATACACCATGGCCTTCAAGTGCCCCAAAGATAGAAATCAAGGGGGGTGAGATCTGGGGATCTGGGAGGCCACTCCCAGGACCACGCCGACCATCCAAGCATCCGGAAACTGCTGCTGATCCAAATACGACGCACGTGAAGACCATAATGAGGTGGAGCTCCATCTTGCTGGAAGTAAACTGGGAAGTTACCTTCCTCGTTTAGCAGGGATGGGAAAAATCTCTTCTTGCAACATGTTAAGATACCTTTCGGCGATTAAGATTTCCACTGACAAAAAATTGGTCCAATAATTCTGTCACCCCATATCCCGGCCCACACCATCACTTTAACCGGCACCTTGCATCTTCGTCGGACTCAGCCAGTTAGGGTTAGCATTACTCCAATAACGTATGTTTTGCCGATTAACCTCTCCATTGACGTAAAAATTTGCTTCATCAGTAAACAAGATCTTACAAACGCATATTCTTAGGGTATCTGAAACATAAAAACAAACGTTTAAATTTTCCTATGTATGGAAACTTACGGCCCACCCTGTACGTATATATATATATATATATATATAATATATATATATATAAATAATAATATGAATAAAAGTTCAAATTCATACTACATTTTCGTCGGTGGTCATTGAAGTTACATTAGTTCCTACGCTGCGTTCGCACTTATTAAGCAGATTACATTTTCTCCAATGTTTTCAAAAGTTTTTCCCCGATTTCCATGAAATTTGTAGTAAATAATCACTATATATAGCAGCATTGGTGGTATTCATTTCGATAAAATATTTTGATAATTAAAATAATTATCTCATTTTATTGAAAAATATGTAAAATATTGTGTTCCGAATTATTAAGCAAGTATTCTATTTACAAATCTAAATGGTGAAAATGGGTAAGAAGAAGGATTTAACACTAACTGAGAAAGAAAAAAAAATAGTCAAGTTACTCGCTGAAAATATAAAATCTATTGAAATTGCGAAACAGTTTGGCAGAGCTTATCGAACTGTAAACAAGTTTGTAGCGGAGGGTACCAAACTGAGGCAGCGAAGTTATAAAGGAGCTATAAGAAAAGTGACAAGGCGGCAGATATCTGTAATCAAGCACAAATTGCAAAGCATCCATTGTCCTAAAGTAAAGAGGCTTTTGAGCAGGCTGGCATACATAATGTACCAAGAACATCTCGATGTGAAATCCTCCAAACAATTGGCAAGACGTGTAAACCTACGATTCAGTCACCATTAACACCCAGGTACAAGAAGCAGCGTGTTGAATGGGCGCGTCAGTACGTGAAAACAGATTTTAATACTGTATTGTTCACCGATGAATGAAGAGCAACCCTTGAGGGATCTGATGGTTGGTCAAGAAGATGGATTGCTAAGGGTCAATCTCTACCATAGAATGAGGTTTTCTTTTAGAAAGTTTGTGTAAGACTGAGCATTCATTTTTACACCATCAGTCACTCTGTATGGGACAGCTACTTCATTGCCTATCAATCCTGCCCAAAACATGACACTACCTCTACCTTGTTGGCGTTTTAATCTCGATGGTAGAAGTTGGCTCTCAACAATCCATCTTCTTGACCAAACATCAAGTCCCTCAAGGGTTGCTTTTCATTCATCGGTGAACAATACAGTATTAAAATCTGTTTTCACGTACTGACGCGCCCATTCAACACGCTGCTTCTTGTACCTGGGTGTTAATGGTGACTGAATCGTAGGTTTACACGTCTTGCCAATTGTTTGGAGGATTTCACATCGAGATGTTCTTGGTACATTATGTATGCCAGCCTGCTCAAAAGCCTCTTTACTTTAGGACAATGGATGATTTGCAATTTGTGTTTGATTACAGATATCTGCCGCCTTGTTACTTTTCTTATAGCTCCTTTATAACTTCGCTGCCTCAGTTTGGTACCCTCCGCTACAAACTTGTTTACAGTTCGATAAGCTCTGTCAAACTGCTTCGCAATTTCAATAGATTTTATATTTTCAGCGAGTAATTTGACTATTTTTCTTTTCTCAGTTAGTGTTAAATCCTTCTTCTTACCCATTTTCACCATTTAGATCTGTAAATAGAATACTTGTTTAATAATTCGGAACACAATATTTTACACATTTTTCAATAAAATGAGATAATTATTTTAATTATCAAAATATTTTATCGAAATAAATACCATCAATGCTGCTATATATAGTGATTGTTTATTATTTGCTACAAATTTCATTGAAATCGGGGAAAAACTTTTGAAAACATTGGAGAAAATGTAATCTGCTTAATAAGTGCGAACGCAGTGTACATGTAATGTCCTTCATATTTTCAAATTTTTAATCACTTACGCTTGCGTTAAAGGAGGGAAGGGTTTCGTTAAATTTTTTAGAGAATGCGCTCTTTTATCGTATACAACGATTATTTTTCGAATTTCATTCGCGTTAGGATTTTAATTAAATAACTCGAAATCAAATTACTACTACTTCATGCTACCTCAAGATTTTACACACCCAGATTTTTGTTTCATTTTATGTTAGGTTAGGTTAACCTAACATAGTTTAAGCTAACCTAACCTAAATTCTCCCCCCCCCCCCCGAAGAAAAACACCTACAATAAAGTAGTAGCTATTTCCAATGGAGAAATGGAAGGAAAAGTGATACAAAATATAGCACCGAATAGGAGCGAACGTAAATTTTATATATATATATATATACGCACAGGGTGTTTCAGGAGGAAAGGTCAATACTTCAGGAGGTGATAGTATCGGTCGTTGTGAGAAAAAAAGTTCATATGAACATGTCGTGTCTAATTCTGAATGGTTACGGAGATAGAGCTGTTTGAATCTACAAATACAAAAGCATTGTTAATGGTAATCAAGAAAGAGACACCAATTACTGTTTCTAACATTTAATGTTTAAACATTGGCATTTTGAATGGTATCAGATACAGAAATGACAAATTTGTTAGTTTACAATACGTTTTCAAAAATCCCACCGTCAACTTCAATGCACTTTGCAACTCTGGGCGAAGATCACGTGTTGTTCGTCTGAGTTGATCTTGACGTTCCATTATGCGGGCAGCAGCATCCAAAATGCACGCGAGCAATTAGTCTCGTGTATCCACCTTTCTTTTGTAAACTTGACTTTTCATCCACCCCGACAAACAATAATATAACGGAGAGAGGACTGGAGACTTTGGTGGTCATTGAATGGGACCACCGCGGCCGATCCATCGACCAGGTAAAGTTTGATTTAGGTATTGCATCACCAGACGGGTAGAATGTGGAGGAGCTCCGTCATGCTGAAAGTACATACGAGCGCGTGTAGCCAAAGGAACATCCTCCAATAGTCCTGGCAATTCATTTTGCAGAAATTCTAGGTAACTTTGTCCTGTAAGACGATTCTCTAAAGTAACAGGGCCAATCAGCTGATCATCGATCATACCGCACCACACATTGGCAGAGAAGCGATGTTGAAAATTTGTTTCCACAGTGGCATTTGGATTTCCGTCTGACCACTGATGAGAGTTACGAGTGTTGTTGATACCGTCACGGGTGAAAGTAGCTTCATCGGTGAGCAGTATTAATCGAAGCAATCGACGATTAACGTTTACCCAATGACAAAATTCCAGTCGCATGGCAGCATCTCCTGGTTGAAGGTGTTGTACACGCTGTACATGATATGGATGCAAGCCTTCCTCACGTAATGTTCGCCATACTCTTGTGTGTGGTACACCGAGACGTGTAGAAGTTCTTCGTGAGCTAGTAGCAGGACTACGCTCTACTAACTGAAGACTGTTTTCCACTTCATCCACATCTTGTTGACCTTCACGTTCAGATGAAACATGAGCGCTGGGAAGTGTACCAATCTCACGCAATGTGTTGAAAACCCTGCTAAACACACTTCGATCCGGAATCTGCGGTTCGGAAACCGTCGACGGTATTCTGCAACAGCAGCTGTTGCACTTCCATCGCAAAAACCATAGACATACACCATATCTGCATATTCGGCATGTGTGAAGGTGTGTGGCATTCTTAACACTGCTTCAAACACCAAACAATGTCACTCACAACAGTCAGCTGTCGATTGGCTTATGTTACATGCTTACATTACAGCTTACATGGTTCAAGGTTATATGGGAGGGAAGGGGGAGGAAGAGCTGCGCGCGCATCAGATTCAAACAGCTCTATCTCCGTAACCATTCAGAATTAGACACATGTTCATATGAACTTTTTTTCTCACAATGACCGATACTATCACTTCCCGAAGTATTGACCTTTCCTCCTGAAACACCCTGTGTATATATATATATATATATATATATATATATACAGGGTGATCAAAAAGTAACGCAACCCATGGGAAAACGATTTATTTCAGAGCAAGTGCTGAAGTGGGCACCGTTCTGTGCTTCACACAAGTGGATACGGCGATTCATGTTCTTAAAGACCCTTTGCAACGTTTCCTGTGAATTGCATCAACACACTTCTGAATCATCGCCTGCAACAGCAGGAAAAAAATCAATTATGTGCGTTTCTCCATGGTTGCGTTACTTTTTGATCACCCTGTGTGTGTGTATATATATAATATATAAATATACACTCGTATATTGAGAGTACATCAAGTGACTTATTGAACATATACCTCATCCTTGCTGCACTCATCACTCTCAGGACCAACTTAGATAAGTGGTGTCAGGTGTGGGATCGTGTCCATCCTGATACCAGTTGTGCCCCAACTTGATACAAGGCGAGTCCCAGTGACAAAGTGAGTAACAAAAATGACAAGTTTCTAACGTGATTGAACTTGAATTATCGAAGAGACTGTGTGAGATGCGACGATGTCAGACCCTTCGTACAAGGCGAAAGAGAAAATAGGATGCGCATCGAAGAGAACGTGAAGGCATCGCGACTTTCGATCCGACCGCTGAAGTAATCGACGGAAGCAGAGGACTCCACCGTAGAAGGTCAGTAGTATAGCCGAAAAAGGGTAGAGTGCAAGAATGTTGCAAGTTATTATGTAATGTTGCAAAGGGGATGGGGTTGTTGCGACGGGGGGGTGGGGGTGTTGCGAGGGGGGGGTGGGGGTGTTGCAAAAAAAAAGAAAGGAAAAAAAAGAGTACTGGCCTTTGTTGCCAACCGGGGTTGCAAGGGGCATGCAACTTGGAGGCGGGTTCTCCCCCAAGCTGTTTCCCCCCAAAGGGTCAGAAAGAGAGAAAGGAGGAGAGGTGTTCACCTGGCAGGAGCCAAGTGCATATTAAGACTTCAGCCGAGTAGGCGTTGTTTTATAGGCTCCTAATCAGCCAGTTGGCTGAGCCAAGGGGGGAGGGGTACACCTGAAGGAGAGAGACAGAGAGTAGTGGCCTTTGATTGCAAGGCATGCAACTTGGAGGCGGAGTTCTCCCCAAGTTATTTTCGTTTACCTAACCTAAGAGGCCTCTAAGGGTTTTCCCAAAGGGCCAGAAAGAGAAGGACCAGAGGTCCTTGCTCGGCTGGGAGCCGAGCTTGAATGACTCCGTCAGTCGTCTCTCGGTCTTTTATAAACCTCTATTCTGGCTGAGCTGCCAGATAGCGCCATGTATTCAGTTGCTGAGTTTCCAGATCACGCCATGTATTCAGTTGCTGAGTTGCCAGATCGCACCATGTATGCAGTTGCTGAGTTGCCAGATCACGCCATGTATTCAGGTGCTGAGTTGCCAGATCGCACCATGTATTCCAGATAGCGCCATGTATTCCAGATAGCAAAAACCATATATTAATCATTCATTAAATAGTGTACCACAATTGAATCCAATTAAATTCTGTTTATTAAATAAATAATTTTTACACACTTAATTTTTATTATAAATATTTGAACACGAAACAATATGAAAATTTACGAAACAATTCAATTAAAAGTTGAAATTATCCAAAACCAATCCGCTATAACGGGGTCGGACGACATGAGAGATCTTCCTTCCAGACCGCTCTTGATGTATATATATTATATATATATATAATATATAATAACGAATAAACAACTCGTGCACACACACCACACACACACACACACGAGGAAAAGGCAGAAACTAGGTCATTTCGAATCGTGTCCCTAGAGACCTTTTGGCCGAGGGTTAATCCTTCGTCCAAGATATTCGAGCAAAAACACCTTTCACATCAATTCTTATTATCATTATTATTATTATTATTTCTACAATGAAAATATTTATATTTACGCGTAATTTGTATGGGGTCATATTCTTATAACTACATCTTAACTGCTTAAATCAATCACTTTTCACATCAATTCTTATCATTGTTATTATTATTATTTCACAATGAAAATATTTTATATTTACGCGTAACTTAGACCCACAGTTTAACGTGGAAACTGAATGCTTTTTTAAAAATATAATTAGGATATATTTCTTTATATCCTCGACCCTCCTCTCATTCCCCCAAACCCCCCACCCATCTGTACTTGTATATATAATAAACTCAATCCCTGATAAGCCTCCCTTCACTCTCCTCTCTCTCTCTCTCTCTCGTCCCCCTTCACTCCAAATCTTAACTTACACACACACACACACACACACACACCACCCGGAAACCAATGCATTTTTCATCTCTCCGTGGAGCAGAACGAATCACACGTGCTCGCCTTGATGAATTTAATGTTAATGAAATCGTCAAGTAGAATATTATGGTCTATTACATCAATCACCTTACTCAAATCCACCGCCAATACCCTCAATTTAGTAATAATAACAACTATCTCTCATACACTATATATATATATATATATATATATATATATATATATATATATGGACTTTCACCGAATTAAAACAAATCACTAAGTTAAAAGATTTCGCTCTATTATCATATTCACAAATCTACGCGCGCGCGCACACACACACACACACACACACACACACACACACACCTCTGTATATATTACGAAAATCAGGAAAAATGCCAAACGTGTATTAATTTAAATGATCCTAAACGTATATTATAAGAAATTAATTACTATTTTCACCTTTTAAGAGAATCATTTATTATAAGAATTTAATTACTCAATATAAGAAATTAAACATTAAACGCGCGCGTAATATATATAACTCAAAACACACGTGCCTGCGTTGAAACCTTTGAAAGGTGTCGGGCGTTCACAGAGGAATTTTTGCTGGAACTTCCTCTCTCTCTCTCTCTCCTCTCTTCACTCCAAATCTTAACTTTCACACACACACACGCCTCTGTATATATTATGAAAATCAGGAAAATAACAAACGTATTAATGTAAATGAAACTAACATACGAGCCTCATTCCCCAACCCGGCTATATATATATATATATATATATATATATATATACGAATAAACAACTCGTGCACACACACACACACACATCCCGAAACCAATGCATTTTTTCATCTCTCCGTGGAGCAGAAAAAATATTACGCGCTTTTCACCTTAAAGTGAATTAAAGCAATTTTACGAAAAAGAATATGAATTTCAGAACTAAGTTAACATTTATACAAGGTTAGAAGCTTTATCAACTCCTAATTTATTTCTCAATGATAACCTATATTTTTAATATAATTAATTAATTTTCTTTTTATCATAACTCAGCCGAGCAACGATGTTAAGCAACGTTGGAATCCAAAGGATACTTCCCTTACACTTTCCTCACCAGCGAGACTTTAAACTACGTAGGCCCACCACCCCCCAAACATTATTTTGACTGTATGGATGAACGTGAAGACTTTGATCGATACTACGACAGTTTTAATGAAAGTAACCCTTATAATATAGCTGATGAATGTGAGCGTTATTGCGTGAATGATGTGCGCGTGCTTAGAGTATGTTTCCATGCCTTTAGAAGAATGTACATAACCCGTTTCAAATGCGATCCACTGCAAGTCGCAACCACCATCGCATCATTATGTTTTACGGTGTTCAAGAATAACTTCATGCCTAAAGACACCTTAGCCATTATTCACCGAAACAACCCCCGCAGTTACGGACACAAGGCTATTTACTAATAAAATAAATGTATATCTTGATAAATTTAATGTTAATGAAGTCGCCTTGGCAATTTCCAGTTCCGAGAAAAAGATTCTCAAAGCCATTTCTCTCTTTGTGCATATATATTATTAAAAATGTTAATTGTTCTAAGACTATTTATAAAAGAAAATGGGATTTTGGCACAACTTGCATAATTATGTATTCTACAACTTGCTATTGTAATTTTAATATGTTGTGAACGTTATACGCGTCACTATTAAATATCATTTATATTTTTTTTTACTTTCGATTTGATTTTGGATTATGTGTTTCAGCTTTGTAATTTTAATTTTTATTATTGAACAGTTTTAATTTTGTACTTTAGATCTAGCTCTCCACGTTTATATATTTTTGTCATTTATACATTTTTAGCAGGCATTGAAATGGGGTAGAGTCCCCCGAAACAGCGGATGCTGCCAAATATATAACTTTTCTGCGCTACGTCATCGTCTTTATCCTAAATATAAAGTTTAATACAGTTCTTAGTACCTCTGTCATTCAATTATTAATCTTATATGTTATAATGTTTCAGAACAATCATATGATCCCTTTCCAGATAAAAGCCTAGTCCAAACGTATTTGGTTTTAGAATTTATAAATCTTAAAAAGATGTAGGAAAACAAGAAACAAAGGAGAAAATGAATTCATTTACATGCACAAATATACGTAATAATAATAATAATAATAATATCGTTAACAATAGACATATATACTATTCAAGTACTATGGGTCACAGGTGCCAGGTACTCTGAGACACTGTCATCAAATAACTTGTCAGACAGCCTACTAACGGGGCCTACCTACCAAATTTCCACCAAAGGCGTCTCACAAAGTGTGTGGAACTACATTTGCATGCAAGTTAGAGGTATTAGTGACAGAATGGGGTTATCTGGCAAACTTTTTCCTGAAACTGTACTGTGCATGTTTAAAACTAACATTTATTTCAGAAGTTTTGCGCAATGATTCTCATTTCATGAAAGTAATATAAGTTACTCATTAATAAAACTTGGTTTTGAATAATAAATATTACACCTTTTGGTTTAAAGAGAAAATATTTGTGAACAAAAAGGGTTAAGAACTACATGTTTAAGTTTAAACGTTATTGTAACCCCTCCTGGAAATCTCTTCAGAGATAATTATGTGACTCTTACATGGTAAATTGGTGTCAATTGTTACTCCAATGAATTTTTTTTTTTAGCTTCTATTATGATAATAGACAACAATTCGGTTAATCCAAATAAATATATATATATATATATATTATTATATATATATATAATATAATATATATATATATACATAAATTTATGAAACTGAAAACTTTTAGTATTTCTTATATAATTTAAATTGCTGACAATTAGAAAAAAGAAAGAATCAATAGTTTAACCATAAACTAAATAAAATAAACATTTAACTTGACTTTGTGCATATAACTAAACAAATATTAAAAATAAAACCCTTCATGTACAGTACAGCACTGAATAGAAAATAAGCAAATGAAAAATGTATTGTTCTTTGGCATTTAAGTTTATAGATATAGCCTCTAAATTTATTTCACATTTGCTATTTAAAACATTTTACATAAATAGGTACAAGTTTAGAAGCTTTATCATCTCCTAATTTATTTCTTAATTTGGGGGGTGCTACTGACAGGCACCTATAAAGTCCTATAACAATTTATCATAAATTCAAGACCAAAAATTAATTACTTTAGATGTCACAAATACAATTTTAAGGTATGTATATAGTATAAGGGTTTTATCAGCTATCATGTATTTGTTTTGAAGTTGTAGCAGAGTTTGTTTTAACCCAGCTATTTTTATTTTTCTTGCTCTACTTTGCCCACAACAACAACCTTAAGGGTTTCAAATGTTCAATCAAGAGTTAAAGTTACATTTGCAGTTTTAAAACAGGTTTGTAATGGGTTTTTATTGATAAATGATGAAATAGAGAAATCTTCAATTCCTTGTCGGTTCCTTATTCTTTACACTCAAGGCCTATCCTAACTAAAAACATGGTAAATTTTCAATAAAAAATTTATTACAGTAATTTAACTCGCTCAACATCATAAAATTAAACTCAGAACTTTAACACTAACAACAATTATGGAAGATTTCAACAAAAGGGCAAAAACCCAGACTAAAAAGCAAAACACAGACCTTGGGGACTATGGCACCATCTCAAAACTACAAAAATTAACGAGAAAAAAATCAGCACGTAAAGGTACCATCACCAAACTGTATAATGAGCACAAACTGAATGAACCTACAAAATGATCTTGATACAACATTAAATTTGGTTAATATTCGTCTTTTAACCCTCTCACGCGCGGTTAAATCAGTACAATATATTGAATTGCCATTGAAAACTGACTAAGAAAATATATATCTTATGTTGTGCAAATTTGTTGAAATGTACTTTTTTAATAAAATATATTTCCTGTTTTGGCTATAATGTACTTTTTTCATAAAATTTTTCCTGGTTGGACTATTTTTCACTACTCTGCGATTTAATTAGCTGGTTGGGTTTTGTTCTGGCTATTTTTCAAATTCGATTCAGTTTAGTGATGTTTGTGATAGAATTATGACGTGCCACTCGTGTGATTTTGACCTGAGTCGTCATGTGTCCTAGATGAAGACAAAGGATTGGATGTTTTTATCAATTACGGCGTTATTCTCATCCTTAACTTGTCCGAAATGTGACAGTGAGTGCCTAACACGGAAAGATCAGAAGATATTTAGGTGAAATAACCAATATCAGCCTGTTAGGTTAATTGAATGTACGGCTAGGTTAATTGAATGCCTGGTTAGGTCAACTATACACCCTTGATGAGTCAATAAAACATGTCTAGGGCCTACATTTCTGTTACTTTCCCCTTGGCATAGATCAAATGGCTACCATCCTCACCTACAAGGTAAGCGCAACAGCCATACACCTTTTCACTGGCATCGCCAAATACATGCAAGGTTTGAAGTGTATCTTTATCCACAAACTCTGGGAATATTTATGTTTTGTAGTTTATTGAGATCTTTAGCTAAGAGTAAACCCATAGGATCAAATATTTTTGAACTTTCGGATAAGATCTTTCTTTTTGTGTTAGCTGTTGTATCTAAGGTGTAACCTTTTGTGCAGAGTGAGTCATGAACTTTAGAATCTGAGTTCAAACCCCAGATCATACCTAATGTTTTCACTCTGTTGGTTCTGTTAATCCTTTGTCTTCTGATTTTATTTTTGATTTAGTCTCTCATTATTTGATCCACTCTCTTAATTCAAAATTACCTTCTTTCATTATTTTATCTGCTTTTATGTAAACTTCATTTAATTCTGACTCTGTTTTGGTTGATCCTACAAGGTTATCTACATAGAAGTGATCTTTCAAGAACTGAACAGTTAAATCATTTTCATCGTACAAATTTAAGTGATGTTTGATGGTTAAAGCCAGTAAACTAGGACTTGCATTTGCTCCAAACAAAACCACATTAAATTTAAATGTTTTAAACCCTTTATTTAAGTCATATGGATCATTAAACCACAAGAATCTTAGTTGATCTTTGTCATAGTCATTTTTCAGATGAATTCTCAAAAAAGCTTTGCTTATATCACTTTGAACTGCATAGTCATCTAATCTAAATCTTAGAAGGATTTTTACAAGGTCTGAAATAAATTAGGCCCCTCTATGAGACAGTCATTCAAGCTATGCTTTTTGCCATCTTTAAGACTACAGTTATACACAACTCTAAGTTTTGTTGTGGGTGCATCCTTTCTATAGACTCCTGTGTGAGTAAGATAATGGCAGTTGTCTTTTTTAAAAGGGTGATCTTTAACCTCCTCAATGAAGCCTTTTTCTAACTGGTCCTTGAAAACATCATCATACATTTTAATTCTATTGTCATTTTTTAATCTTTCATCAAATTATAGAGATGACCTTTAGCTACCTTTAGATTATCATTTAATAATGGACATATATCAATAAATAATGTTAATAAAATTCTAGTGTGCCTACCTACAATAACCTTGGATTTAAAAAATAAAAAAGGTGGGGCAACTCCTATAAGATGTCTAATAGATTCTTGTTCCCAACAAACATTTGTAGATCAATCATTAGTTAATCAATTAGGCCTACAAACTCATAAAAATGAACAAGAATTGTATATAACATCATTTATCAAAGAAATGGACAGAAAGAAAAATATAGTACAGTCATTTAGAGCTTGATATACCCATCTTATAGGAGTTGTTTAATCTACCCTTACATCTTAATAAGCCATCTTTGTCAATGTAAAGATTCAAGTTTATTACCACAGAGGGTACTTTGTTCATTTGTTTACCAATTGTTAGAAAATCTATTTCATTTTTGTATTCTGTTTGTTGTATTGTGGTTAACCCAATTAGTTAATCAATTAGGCCTACAAACTCATAAAAATGAACAAGAATTGTGTATAACATCATTTATCAAAGAAAATGAACAGAAAGAAAAATATAGTAGTCAAATTAGAGCTTGATATACCCACAGAGAATAAAACAACAAACATAGAAGCAGTAGTCATTAAACAAGTTGGTCAACAAAAATTTAAAATACCAAATTTAAAAAAAGTAATACACACTTAAAAAGCAATATAAAATTGCAGATAGAAATTTAAATGATGATACAATAGATAATGTTCAAATGTTAATTGGAGCCGATTATATTCACTTAATTCAGAAGGGCATAGTCAGAATAGGAGATGGGATGGCTCTAGATACTCACTGGGGTATAGCTCCACTGGGACACATAGATAATATAAAATAACAATGAAAAATAAAAATATATGACTAACAAACTTGCCCTATTATGACAAGGTCTTACACAACTCAAATAATGACATAAATACTGAAATATTAAATAAATCATTAACAACTGAAGAATTAGATAAAGGTGTACAACAGCTCTGGCTATTAGAGTCAGTGGGGGTGCAAGATGGTGATCATACAGATGAAAATCAATTAATGGTTGAAAATTTTGAAAATACCATCATGTATGAAAATGGCCATTATTCAATTGAACTACCTTGGAAGATCAATAGTCCAAAATTAAATGATAATCTAAAGGTAGCTAAAGGTCATCTCTATAATTTGATGAAAAGATAAAAAATGACAATAGAATTAAAATGTATGATGATGTTTTCAAGGACCAGTTAGAAAAAGGCTTCATTGAGGAGGTTAAAGATCACCCTTTTAAAAAAGACAACTGCCATTATCTTACTCACACAGGAGTCTATAGAAAGGATGCACCCACAACAAAACTTAGAGTTGTGTATAACTGTAGTCTTAAAGATGGCAAAAAGCATAGCTTGAATGACTGTCTCATAGAGGGGCCTAATCTTATTTCAGACCTTGTAAAAATCCTTCTAAGATTTAGATTAGATGACTATGCAGTTCAAAGTGATATAAGCAAAGCTTTTTTGAGAATTCATCTGAAAAATGACTATGACAAAGATCAACTAAGATTCTTGTGGTTTAATGATCCATATGACTTAAATAAAGGGTTTAAAACATTTAAATTTAATGTGGTTTTGTTTGGAGCAAATGCAAGTCCTAGTTTACTGGCTTTAACCATCAAACATCACTTAAATTTGTACGATGAAAATGATTTAACTGTTCAGTTCTTGAAAGATCACTTCTATGTAGATAACCTTGTAGGATCAACCAAAACAGAGTCAGAATTAAATGAAGTTTACATAAAAGCAGATAAAATAATGAAAGAAGGTAATTTTGAATTAAGAGAGTGGATCACAAATAATGAGAGACTAAATCAAAAATAAAATCAGAAGACAAAGGATTAACAGAACCAACAGAGTGAAAACATTAGGTATGATCTGGGGTTTGAACTCAGATTCTAAAGTTCATGACTCACTCTGCACAAAAGGCTACACCTTAGATACAACAGCTAACACAAAAAGAAAGATCTTATCCGAAAGTTCAAAAATATTTGATCCTATGGGTTTACTCCTTCCTTCTACTATCAGATCCAGGGCTCTTTTACAAGAATTTTGGAAACAGAAAGTAGACTGGGATGATCCTATAACCAATAAACAACAAGATAGCTGGAAAAGGTTAGCTAAAGATCTCAATAAACTACAAAACATAAATATTCCCAGAGTTTGTGGACACAGAGATACACCTCAAACCTTGCATGTATTTGGCGATGCCAGTGAAAAGGTGTATGGCTGTTGCGCTTACCTTGTAGGTGAGGATGGTAGCCATTTGATCTATGCCAAGGGGAAAGTAACAGAAATGTAGGCCCTAGACATGTTTTATTGGCTCATCAAGGGTGTATAGTTGACCTAACCAGGCATTCAATTAACCTAGCCGTACATTCAATTAACCTAACAGGCTGATATTGGTTATTTCACCTAAATATCTTCTGATCTTTTCGTGTTAGGCACTCACTGTCACATTTCGGACAAGTTAAGGATGAGAGAATAACGCCGTAATTGATAAAAACATCCAATCCTTTGTCTTCATCTAGGACACATGACGACTCAGGTCAAAATCACACGAGTGGCACGTCATAATTCTATCACAAACATCACTAAACTGAATCCAATTTGAAAAATAGCCAGAACAAAACCCAACCAGCTAATTAAATCGCAGAGTAGTGAAAAATAGCCCAACCAGGAAAAATATTTTATGAAAAAAGTACATTATAGCCAAAACAGGAAATATATTTTATTAAAAAAAGTACATTTCAACAAATTTGCACAACATAAGATATATATTTTCTTAGTCAGTTTTCAATGGCAATTCAATATATTGTACTGATTTAGCCGCGCGTGAGAGGGTTAAAAGACGAATATGAACCAAATTTAATGTATCAAGATCATATTTTGTAGGTTCATTCAGTTTGTGCTCATTATACAGTTTGGTGATGGTACCTTTACGTGCTGATTTTTTTCTCGTTAATTTTTGTAGTTTTGAGATGGTGCCATAGTCCCCAAGGTCTGTGTTTTTGCTTTTTAGTCTGGGTTTTTGCCCTTTTGTTGAAATCTTCCATAATTGTTGTTAGTGTTAAAGTTCTGAGTTTAATTTTATGATGTTGAGCGAGTTAAATTACTGTAATAAATTTTTTATTAAAAATTTACCATGTTTTTAGTTAGGATAGGCCTTGAGTGTAAAGAATAAGGAACCGACAAGGAATTGAAGATTTCTCTATTTCATCATTTATCAATAAAAACCCATTACAAACCTGTTTTAAAACTGCAAATGTAACTTTAACTCTTGATTGAACATTTGAAACCCTTAAGGTTGTTGTTGTGGGCAAAGTAGAGCAAGAAATAAAAATAGCTGGGTTAAAACAAACTCTGCTACAACTTCAAAACAAATACATGATAGCTGATAAAACCCTTATACTATATACATACCTTAAAATTGTATTTGTGACATCTAAAGTAATTAATTTTTGGTCTTGAATTTATGATAAATTGTTATAGGACTTTATAGGTGCCTGTCAGTAGCACCCCCCCAAATTAAGAAATAAATTAGGAGATGATAAAGCTTCTAAACTTGTACCTATTTATGTATAAATGTTTTAACAAATAGCAAATGTGAAATAAATTTAGAGGCTATATCTATAAACTTAAAGGCCAAAGAACAATACATTTTTCATTTGCTTATTTTTCTATTCAGTGCTGTACTGTACATTGAAGGGTTTTTATTTTTAATATTTGTTTAGTTATATGCACAAAGTCAAGTTAAATGTTTATTTTATTTAGTTTATGGTTAAACTATTGATTTCTTTCATTTTTCTAATTGTCAGCAATTTAAATTATATAAGAAATACCAAAAGTTTTCAGTTTCATAAATTTATATATATATACAGGGCGTCCCAAAAAAATGTATACCCACTTTAAATAATTATAAAGGCAGTGTTTATTAAAATACATTTCATTTTCAAAATGTAATAGAATCTACAGACATTATTTAATTGTTTTGTCAACGCCTGTTTTCAAACTGACGTCCGTTCTGGTCCAGGCACTGCTGATAACGCGAAGCAATGGAATCGCAAACATCACGAAACATTTCGTTTGGTATTTGTGTGCATTCTCGTTCAATGGCTGCTCTCAATTCAGCGACTGTTGCAGGTTTATAGCGTAGACTTTGTCTTTTAAGTATCCCCTAAAAAAGTCTAGTGGTGTGAGGTCTGGTGAACGCGGAGGGTATTCTACGAAACCCCTTCGTCCAATCCACATCCACATCGTGCCAAGTACCACTCGCAATACTCCACTCTTCGGTCCGGATCATCTTCATTAATAGCATGGACTAATCTTGGAATGTAACTTTTCCATTGACAGCGCTTCAAAATGCGTTGGACAGACGATTCTGAAATTCCTACCTCACGACTCGCTTGCCGCACAGATTTTCTTGGACTTTGGTGATACGTTTCCAGTACTCTTTCTTGCTTTGTGGGCTTGTCGATGTCCGTGGTCTTCCGGAACGCTTCTTGTGGACATTCTGAACAGTTCCATCGGCTTCAAACTTATCTCTAATTCGAGTGATGGTAAGTCGCGTTGGTGGATCTGTTTGAAACTCCCTCCTAAACTGTCTTTGCACTTCAACTGCGTTTTCACACTTCCAGTAGCATTTTAGAATGAATTTCCTTTGTTCAAAGCTTAGTCTGACTGCCATTATTAATTCTAATGGGTTTAACTTGGAAAGAAAGAAACATCAATTGAGCTATCAGCTGTTAAAGTGTGTATACATTTTTTTGGGACGCCCTGTATATATATATACTTATTTATTTATTTGGATTAACCGAATTGTTAAGACTATTATCATAATAGAAGCTAAAAAAAAATTCATTGGAGTAACAATTGACACCAATTTACCATGTAAGAGTCACATAATTATCTCTGAAGAGATTTCCAGGAGGGGTTACAATAACGTTTAAACTTAAACATGTAGTTCTTAACCCTTTTTGTTCACAAATATTTTCTCTTTAAACCAAAAGGTGTAATATTTTATTCAAAACCAAGTGTTTATTAATGAGTAACTTATATTACTTTCATGAAATGAGGAATCATTGCGCAAAACTTCTGAAATAAATGTTAGTTTTAAACATGCACAGTA
Organism: Bathynomus jamesi; assembly: GCA_023014485.1. Classification (NCBI taxonomy): domain Eukaryota; kingdom Metazoa; phylum Arthropoda; class Malacostraca; order Isopoda; family Cirolanidae; genus Bathynomus; species Bathynomus jamesi. The sequence goes on along the minus strand of JAJOZX010010703.1, from coordinate 47,504 downwards.
CAGTTTCAGGAAAAAAGTTTGCCAGATAACCCCATTCTGTCACTAATACCTCTAACTTGCATGCAAATGTAATTCCACACACTTTGTGAGACGCCTTTGGTGGAAATTTGGTAGGTAGGCCCCGTTAGTAGGCTGTCTGGACAAGTTATTTGATGACAGTGTCTCAGAGTACCTGGCACCTGTGACCCATAGTACTTGAATAGTATATATGTCTATTGTTAACGATATTATTATTATTATTATTACGCATATTTGTGCATGTAAATGAATTCATTTTCTCCTTTGTGTTTCTTGTTTTCCTACATCTTTTTAAGATTTATAAATTCTAAAACCAAATACGTTTGGACTAGGCTTTTATCTGGAAAGGGATCATATGATTGTTCTGAAACATTATAACATAAGATTAATAATTGAATGACAGAGGTACTAAGAACTGTATTAAACTTTATATTTAGGATAAAGACGATGACGTAGCGCAGAAAAGTTATTATATTTGGCAGCATCCGCTGTTTCGGGGGACTCTACCCCATTTCAATGCCTGCTAAAAATGTATAAATGACAAAAATATATAAACGTGGAGAGCTAGATCTAAAGTACAAAATTAAAACTGTTCAATAATAAAAATTAAAATTACAAAGCTGAAACACATAATCCAAAATCAAATCGAAAGTAAAAAAATATATAAATGATATTTAATAGTGACGCGTATAACGTTCACAACATATTTAAAATTACAATAAGCAAGTTGTAGAATACATAATTATGCAAGTTGTGCCAAAATCCCATTTTCTTTTATAAATAGTCTTAGAACAATTAACATTTTTAAATATATATGCACAAAGAGAGAAATGGCTTTGAGAATCTTTTTCTCGGAACTGGAAATTGCCAAGGCGACTTCATTAACATTAAATTTATCAAGATATACATTTATTTTATTAGTAAATAGCCTTGTGTCCTTAACTGCGGGGGTTGTTTCGGTGAATAATGGCTAAGGTGTCTTTAGGCATGAAGTTATTCTTGAACACCGTAAAACATAATGATGCGATGGTGGTTGCGACTTGAAGGGGATCGCATTTGAAACGGGTTATGTACATTCTTCTAAAGGCATGGAAACATACTCTAAGCACGCGCACATCATTCACGCAATAACGCTCACATTCATCAGCTATATTATAAGGGTTACTTTCATTAAAACTGTCGTAGTATCGATCAAAGTCTTCACGTTCATCCATACAGTCAAAATAATGTTTGGGGGGTGGTGGGCCTACGTAGTTTAAAGTCTCGCTGGTGAGGAAAGTGTAAGGGAAGTATCCTTTGGATTCCAACGTTGCTTAACATCATTGCTCGGCTGAGTTATGATAAAAAGAAAATTAATTAATTATATTAAAAATATAGGTTATCATTGAGAAATAAATTAGGAGTTGATAAAGCTTCTAACCTTGTATAAATGTTAACTTAGTTAATGAGGCTCGTATGTTAGTTTCATTTACATTAATACACGTTTGTTATTTTCCTGATTTTCATAATATATACAGAGGCGTGTGTGTGTGTGTGTGTGTGAAAGTTAAGATTTGGAGTGAAGGGAGACGAGAGAGAGAGAGAGAGGAAGTTCCATCAAAAATTCCTCTGTGAACGCCCACACCTTTCAAAGGTTCCAACGCAGGCACGTGTGTTTTGAGTTATATATATTACGCGCACGTTTAATGTTTAATTTCTTATATTGAGTAATTAAATTCTTATAATAAATGATTCTCTTAAAAGGTGAAAATAGTAATTAATTTCTTATAATATACTTTTAGGATAATTTAAATTAATACACGTTTGGCATTTTCCTGATTTTCGTAATATATACAGAGGTGTGTGTGTGTGTGTGTGTGTGTGTGTGTGTAGATTTGTGAATATGATAATAGAGCGAAATCTTTTAACTGCTTAGTGATTTGTTTTAATTTGGTGAAAGTCCATTTATATATATATATATATATATATATATATATATATATACACTATATGATCAAAAGTATTCGGACACCGCATGTTTTTTTTGGAAAAATGGTTTTATTATGGCATTTAGTAACCAGTAGGTCCACCCTTTGCTTTTATTACAGCGTCAACACGTCGAGGCATACTTTCCACCAGTTTTCGGTAAGTCTGTGCAGGAATGGCTCGCCATTCCTCTTGCAGAGCTGATGCAAGTGAAGCCGGGCGTGGTGTGCGGTTTCGTATCCGTCGCTCCAGTTCGTCCCACATGTGCTCGATTGGGTTGAGATCGGGGCTCTGAGCAGGCCAGTCTAACAAATCCACCTTATTTTCACGAAACCAGTCCTGCACACGCCTTGCAGTATGGCATGGAGCTCGATCCTGTTGAAACAAACAATGGCCATCTCCGTAGTATTGCCACAGTGTAGGGAGGGCCGAATTGTCCAGAACGTCGAGATAAACGTCAGCGTTCATGGTAGTGGGTATAACAACCAACGGGCCGAGCCCTAGCCAGGAAAAACAACCCCATACCATGATGGACCCTCCACCGAACTTCACCGTTGGACGTACACAGTCAGGAAGAAGCCGTTCTCCGGGCTGTCGCCACACCCAAACACGCCCATCAGACTGGAAGAGTGAATACCGCGACTCGTCGCTCCAAAGAACAGTTTTCCAGTCCTCCACGGTCCAGGAACGACGGGAGACACACCAGGCCAAACGACGCGTGGCATTAACTTTTGTAATCAGTGACTTGTGTACAGCTGCTCTACCATAATAATCGAGTATGTGCATCTCTCTGCGGATAGTTACAGTACTAACGGAGGTACCGGATGCTCTTCCTACCTCCTCAGCGATGGAAGCGGCAGAGGACGTGCGGGACTTCTTGACATGTCGTACCAGACTTCTATCACGTTCCGTCAGTTTGCGTGGTCGTCCGGAACGTTTTTTCGCGTTAGTTGCACCGTTGTGCTTCCATCTCATGATAACATCCGCTACAGTCGACTTTGGTATATCCTGTTTGGCTGCAATGTTTCGTATAGAAACGTTACTTAAATAACATCCGATGACGAGTCCACGTTGGAACTCGGAGAGTTCACGTCCGCGCGGCATGGCTTCACAACAGTTACTGATAACTTAACAGAACACCTCAGCATTATAGTTTCGCCACGCTTTTTCCCAGCATACCTTTCGGCGAAGGTGATATTTGCAGAAATGCGGATTTTCCGGGGTGTCCGAATACTTTTGATCATATAGTGTATATATATATATATATATATATATATATATATATATATATAGTGTATGATTGATAGTTGTTATTATTACTAAATTGAGGGTATTGGCGGTGGATTTGAGTAAGGTGATTGATGTAATAGACCATAATATTCTACTTGACGATTTCATTAACATTAAATTCATAAAGGCGAGCACGTGTGATTCGTTCTGCTCCACGGAGAGATGAAAAATGCATTGGTTTCCGGGGCGTGTGTGTGTGGTGTGTGTGTGTGAAAGTTAAGATTTGGAGTGAAGGGGGACGAGAGAGAGAGGAGAGTGAAGGGAGGCTTATCAGGGATTGAGTTTATTATATACAAGTACAGATGGGTGGGGGGTTTGGGGGAATGAGGGAGGAGGGTCGAGGATATAAAGAAATATATCCTAATTATATTTTTAAAAAAGCATTCAGTTTCCACGTTAAACTGTGGGTCTAAGTTACGCGTAAATATAAAATATTTTCATTGTAGAAATAATAATAATAATAATGATAATAAGAATTGATGTGAAAGGTGATTGATTTAAGCAGTTAAGATGTAGTTATAAGAATATGACCCCATACAAATTACGCGTAAATATAAAATATTTTCATTGTAGAAATAATAATAATAATAATAATAATAATGATAATAAGAATTGATGTGAAAGGTGTTTTTGCTCGAATACCTTGGACGAAGGATTAACCCTCGGCCGAAAAGGTCTCTAGGGACACGATTCGAAATGACCTAGTTTCTGCCTTTTCCTCGTGTGTGTGTGTGGTGTGTGTGTGTGTGTGCACGAGTTGTTTATTCGTTTATTATATATATATATATATATATATATATATATATATATGTATATATGTGTATTATATATATATACATCAAGAGCGGTCTGGAAGGAAGATCTCTCATGTCGTCCGACCCCGTTATAGCGGATTGTGTTTTGGATAATTTCAACTTTTAATCGAATTGTTTCGTAAATTTTCATATTGTTTCGTTGTTCAAATATTTATAATAAAAATTAAGTGTGTAAAAATTATTTATTTAATAAACAATTTAATTGGATTCAATTGTGGTACACTATTTAAATGGATGATTAATATATGGTTTTTGCTATCTGGAATACATGGTGCGATCTGGCAACTCAGCACCTGAATACATGGCGTGATCTGGCAACTCAGCAACTGCATACATGGTGCGATCTGGCAACTCAGCAACTGAATACATGGCGTGATCTGGAAACTCAGCAACTGAATACATGGCGCTATTTGGCAGCTCAGCCAAAATAGAGGTTTATAAAAGACCGAGAGACGACTGACGGAGTCATTCAAGCTCGGCTCCCAGCCGAGCAAGGACCTCTGGTCCTTCTCTTTCTGGCCCTTTGGGAAAACCCCTTAGAGGCCTCTTAGGTTAGGTAAACGAAAATAACTTGGGGGAGAACTCCGCCTCCAAGTTGCATGCCTTGCAATCAAAGGCCACTACTCTCTCTCTCTCTCTCTCCTTCAGGTGTACCCCTCCCCCCTTGGCTCAGCTAACTGGCTGATTAGGAGCCTATAAAACAACGCCTACTCGGCTGAAGTCTTAATATGCACTTGGCTCCTGCCAGGTGAACACCTCTCCTCCTTTCTCTCCTTTCTGGCCATTTGGGGGAATAGCTTGGGGGAGAACTCCGCCTCCAAGTTGCATGCCCCTTGCAACCCCGGTTGGCAACAAAGGCCAGTACTCTTTTTTATTTTTTTCCTTTCTTTTTTTTTGCAACACCCCCACCCCCTTTCAACACCCCCCCCCCTTTGCAACATTACATAATAACTTGCAACATTCTTGCACTCTACCCTTTGGGGCTATACTACTAAGGTCATTTAACGAACGACGAACCTCGGGTGTGTGAATTTTTTTAGGGATTCGAAGCGAATCCCTAAAAAAATTCACACACCCATTCAACTTCAGAGATGAACCCACCTACAAAGACACAGGCACTTCCGAAGACCCAGACAAGGGCGAACCCTTCGGTGACCTGTCTACATCGTGGAGGAAGACACGGGGGCGGTACCATAAACATAGCAATAAGATGAATAACTATCACAATAATCCTAAATAATGACTATTGTAATAATAACAATAATAATGATAATAATAATAATGGTGAATCAAGAAAAAATGAATAATTACATAAAAATAAATACGTTGTAAATAATGGATAAATAATGAGTAATTACAAATAATGAATAACAATCGTTAAAATAATAATAATGACAATGAAAAAAATAACCTCACTAATTACACTGGTATGCATATGAAATTTCTTTGTCTGCTGTGAGGGTTTTTTCAACTCATATTATATAATTCGACCATGCTGAATTCGAAAATGACATTGGTTTTCCTCAATCAGGTCAGGTTTTTTCTCTATTGGCCATTTATTATAAGTCCAATTTTATCCCCAAATTTATTGATTTTTTTAGCTTAAACACTGTAGATACGAGTAATATTATAAGAACACTCGTGAAAAATGAAAACATTGTGTGAATAAATACTTTTATTCATACAATGAATATGGAAAAAAGTTTATTGAGGAAGGAATGAAGTTTTTTTGGCTTTCCGTCTGTGTTTTTCTTCGGGCACGTCTCGCTTCAAACACCAGCAATAGTCCGCCAGCATATTGATATCCCAGTTTCCCTGGTACCTCTCTTCCATTATTTTGATATCTTGGTGAAATCGTTCACCCTGTTCCTCACTATAATCCCCGCAATTTTCAGGAAAATAGTCCAAGTGGGACCCAAAAAGTGCATTTTTATGGACATGCGCGACCCATGAGCTTTGAAAGCTTCCATCAAGTTTTCGACAACGGACTCGTATTCTGGACTTCTACGCTTGCCAAGAAAATCAGTGACAACTGATTTGAATGCCTGCCAGGCATTCTTCTCAGTTGGAGTCATTGCGTTTTCGAACTGAGTATCCTTGATCAAAGTTCGAATTTGAGGACCATCAAAAACCCCAGCATTTAGTTTAGCATCAGATATATGAGGAAATTTACTCTCGAGATATCGGAATGCTGAACCCTCCTTATTCATTGATTTGATGAAATTTTTCATCAAGCCCAGCTTAATATGAAGTGGTGGGAGCAAAATTTTGTTGGTGGTACAAGGGCACTGAAACGACATTATGCGACCCAGGTTCAAAATTCTCTCTGGATGCCCATTCACGCTGTGCATAGTGCTTCTCATCCGCTCGGCTATCCCATTTGCAGAGGAAACATGGGTATTTCGTGTATCCCCCTTGCATTCCCAATACAAATGCCACAATCTGAAAAAAAATGAAAATATTTAAAGAATTTAGAGAATTTGTTCAATCAGATAAAAAAATCTATGCATTGGATTGTATCACTTCTGTGGGGAAGTTAAGTGTCTTATACGCTCTCAAATAACCTTTGGAAAAACAACATAGTCAATAGCAATAGTTTACTTATGATATTAGTATTACCTTCAAATCTCCACAGATCCTCCAGTTATGTTGGTCGTATACGAGAGCATCCAGTAAAATTTTCATGTTATCGTAGCTCTCAGTAAGTTGTACGGAATGTGCTACATGGACTGATGCAACCCTATTCCCAATGTTGAGAAGTACTGCTTTCAAACTTCATTTAGACGAGTCTATAAATAGCCTCCATTCTGATGCGTTATATGGCAGGCCCAAGGATTCGATTAGCCCCTCAACATTGCAGCAGTACACTAAGAGGTATTTTCGTGCACTGCAAAAAACTTGCAGAATTCTTCCTCTCATTTCCTATACCAGGAGAATGTTGTACCCGGAGCCAGCAAGTTGTCCTCTCGAAGTCGTGAGCCCAAGATCTCGGCAGCTAATTTGGAAAGTCCTAAATCCCTGGTAAGATCATTAAGTTTGGCCTGGTTGAGAGGCCTCGGCTCATTTGAAGCGGTATTTTGAGGTATATACGACTGGGACTGGTCATTGGCATTGGTCATTGATTCATCATCAGAATCATCGAAGTCCAGGGTTTGAGGTGGGTCGGGTATTGGAATTCCAGGACCATGGGGTACAGGTCTCATAGCAGAAGGAATGTCAGGGTATACAACAATGTGTTTATTCTTCTTGTTAACTCCTGAAAATAGAAACACAGAAACATGGATATAAAACTTGCATATGAAATAGAAGAAGCATTCAGACAGTGGCGGCTCGTGAGGGAAGGCTGCGGTCTGTAAGATATGAAATAGGTCGATGGAGTCTGTATATTTTCTTTCTTTTCATTCATATTGTCCCTTCGGGGAAATATGAATGAAAAAGAAAGAAAATATACAATCATTGTATATGTAAATGTAACTTGTATAACAATATGTATGTGTAATGTATTTCTATAACAATATGTATATGTAATGTATGATCACCATTATGGTGAATATTATGCTATATATGGTGAATATTACATTATTGGTGAATATTATGTCAAGTTTCATACGAGGATTTCAAAATATTTAAGAAAAATAAATTTATAAGCCCACCTTGGAGGTTTGTCATGCAGAAATAGCAATCTGTCACGTGATCCTTTCCTTCTCTCCAAATCATGGGAATTCCAAAAGGCAAAGATTTCGCTCTGCCTTTCTCCATCTTCTCAAATTTCAATGCATGTCTGCAGCACATATGAGGGGCGAAATTTTTGTCCTGGTCCCTAGCTTAATTCCAAAGTATGCTCTATACATTGTCTTCACAAATTTAGTGATTTGGGACTGGTTATTTGGCATGGTAACCGTCCCACATATGTAGCAGAATCTATTGGGATCATTTTTACACGCTCTATTCATTATGAAATATTTTATCTATATGCCTGAAAAGTAAAAAAAGATATTATACAAGTGAAACAAGTGATGATAGATGTTACTGTTCCAATTCCGCTTTGACAAAATCACGAAAAATTCTATTTTACTTATGAGGCCATAGCCGAATAACCTGAGCTGATTGAGAAAAACGGATTGCAGATTCGAAATCAGCAGGAAAAACTCTATAAGAATCACTTACAAAACCCTTGACAGCAAAATTGATGCATACCAGTGTTATATAAGAGAAGTGGATTCTGTCTTTTCTCATTTAATAGGGCGAACTGCTGCCCGGATGTCCGTTCTTGATAAATATTGTTGCGAGTTCTGTCGAAGCAAAATCTCTTAGTTCATACTATAAGTATACTTACACTTTTAAGTATACTCATAGTAGGGCCCGATGTTAGGCATTATAAAATTGAAAAATAGGCAAAATAAAAGTATAAAATAGGCAAAATAGGCATTTATTTTATACCGATCAAAACACACAAACAAAATAAGTTATATAATAATGTATGAATGTATCATTAGTTTCATTACCTTGAGACTACGTCGCACATTATTAGTCTGAATTACACATAATTACAAGTAATTTTTTTATGTTTTCAACTTTTAGGCCTCTTCTTCTGTCTGAAAGAACATGCTTGTACAGCGAGAATGACCTCTCTATTCCACTGATGTAACAGGAGCAAATTTGAAGCATGATACATTCATGGGATTCATATCCCCTACATCGGCATCAGTGTGTCCTTCAAGAACGTGTGCAATGTTCTTTAGTCGTTCCAGATCTGCATTTGCTCGTATCACTCGGTCACATTTTTCGCGAACAGATTCACCTTTCTCGCCGGGGCGCTTGACTGATGCCTGCAATGACTAACTCAAAAATTTTCAAAGCGTCGATTAACGGCTGGTTCCTAGTTTCAAGAGCAGTAATGTTCTCAGGTATTTTTGCAAAGTGGAAGTGATGTATGAAAGTTCATTGCGAAGAGATCTATCTTCAATGAGGTCCATCACGATGCGGATTGATGAAGCATCTTCGATGTCAAGTGCTGATACAACTTCTCGAAACTTGTCAAAATTTGGACGTGTAATACAACGCAGCCGAGATCCAGGTTCCCCACCTCGTCAAAACGGGCTGTGGCGGCAATGCGAGTTCAGGCGCTATTTCATGCAACATATGACATCTTGATGGTGCCTTAAGAAATATCTTCTTTCCATTAGAAATTAATTTGTCGACATTGGGGAACAAGCCTCGTATCTGCTCAGCAACACGGTGAAGTGCGTGAGCCAAACAGTAACATGTAGCATTTGTGGAAAAAGAATTTTCAATGCTGTTGTGCCTTTTCATGTACGGCGCTGCGTCTGTCATGAAGAGAAGAATTTTTCATGCTGGATGCCTCTGGCCAAGCAAAGCGAGGGATGTTGTGAAAAGTTGAGCTATTGTTGAGCTGTTGGTCTTTGCAGCTCTTCTGATGTCAGCAGATAAACTTTCGGCGTCTGATCAGCTTCCAAAGTACCTATAATCACGTTAGCAATATATCTACCCATGGAATCGGTGGTCTCGTCTATTGAAATCCATATCTTGTATCTGCAACGCCTTCACGTATTTTCTGCATTGCAAAGGCGTAGTTTGTATCCACATAATTTTTTCGAAGAGTGGACTCACTTGGAATAACTTTGTGTATTTTTCTAAAAAGGTCTTTAATGATTTGTTTTCCAACTTCCACAGTGGAATTCCAGCATCAATAAATGATTTGCATAGCTCCAAGGAAAAGGTAGATTGACGACTTGACGTTGAAGCAAATGTTGTCATCAAACACGTTTGTAGCTGTTTGGTTTCATCTTTTCAGCAGAAGCTTTGTGCTTAACGGTCTGCACATGCTGGGAAACAAAGTACCTTTCTCACTATTAACTGCTTTGTCACACACTTTACAAAATAATAAACTGTGCCATCTGGGAAAAGATATCTTTTCCAAAGTCACGAACATGTTGGTTCAGTTTACTACTTGAAGATGAACTAACTTTTGGAATATTAACGTCTTCTAAATATCATTCAAGTTTAGTCAAATACCACTGATGATCGCACACCCTCACACGCACGAAGCAGAACAAACGAATATGAGGAAATGGCCGTGCGAGGCTAGTTTTCAGATACTGCGCTCAGCTGATAACGTCAATCATACATGACGTCATTTCCGCAATATGAAATTCCACGATATCTTCATTCACGTTATCTGCGCATTCCTGGTTAGTCTAGTCGTAACTAATACATGATAATTTTCCTATAAATGCCTATTTATGTCTTTTTTCTTTATAATCTAATTAAAAAGGCAAAAATATGCATTTTCAACGAAATAGGCATTATCATACTCATACTCCCAAAAAAGGCAAAAAAAGGCATTTATGGCATTTTGCCTGAACATCCGGGCTCTACTCATAGGTATACTTTTGTTCAAATGTACATTTTTGTGTGCAGTATTTCGTTGTATTTATGTTCGTGGTTATCGCTGACGCTGCGCAGTTACACTACAGTAATTAGCAAAATATATGCAGTCACGAAAATGAGTAAAGTTTTAGTATCACGAGAACACCGATGTAGGCCATTCTCATATAAATATCCGGTGTCTAGGACACCACTGTGTGTTTCTGATTATCGTATTGGTTAGGTCTTTTGGGTCGGGAGTATCCCTGAGGTCCCCCAGTTTAATTATTTGTTCTCGGGTTAGAGCCAAGTATATTTGGCATACTTTATTTTCTACTTCTTACTACGTCAAGTTCTTGTATACTGTATGATGGAGGAGTAGAGGTGGCCGGATTGCGTATCACGAATTTGAGATACGCAGATGATATCGTGCTTCTGGCAGAATCACGTGATGACTTGCAGAGGGCCTTGATGAGAGTGGAGGAGAGCTGTACGAAATATATAGGTTGAATATCAATCTCGGCAAAACAAAATGTATGAAGATTGGCAGAGTGGAAGAGAACATGGTTTTATTCTTGACATTAGTACAATGAACAGTCCAAAAGTTTAAATACCTCGGTGTGCATGTTAACCGATAAGATGGATTCAAGCAGGGAGATTTCAGAGAGGCTATTGTGGGCTGTAGGGCTCTTGGAAGGCTGTCAAGGGTCTGGAAAGACACCACAATATCGCGAGAACTAAAGATGCGGTGCTCAATTCTGTGGTGCTTACCAACGGCGCTGTACGGAGCGGAATGGGATTTGAAGAGAAGGGATGAAAGGAAAACTATTGGCCTTTGAGATGGTGTATGCGGAGAGCGAATAACACAAGATGGTACCAGAGATTAACAAACGAAGGAGTAAGAAGGATAGCGGGAGCGAGAGGGAACATACTTGACAGGGTGCGAGACGTCAAGAGAAGATGGTTTGGCCACCTCGTGAGGATGGGCGGAGAGAGGTGGCCAAATGTACTGTCTACGGACGGGCCCATGGCAACAGACCGAGAGGAAGACCAGAGACATCGTGGTTCAAAGCATTCAGGAGGAGCAAACGGCGAAATGAGCATGAGGGAGCTGTTTGATTTGGCTGGCGACCGACGGAGTGGAGAAGATATCGACATGACAGATGGGACCCAACCCGACGAGAGCCGGACGTGATTTAATGAAATGAATATATATATGTGTGTGTGTGTGTGTGTACAAGGTAATGTGTTATGCGTGGTGTGAAAATTTGTTCCGAGTGGATTTTTGCATGGTGAGAGAGTTGTACTTGAACTTTCTCTAGCCGTTCACTACTTATCTTCCTATTTTACTTCCTTCTTTGGCGAACCTGGAGTGGATCTTCGAATCTTTGGTAGCCTGCAACTTCTGTAATATTTGCTTAATATTATAAGCGACTCGCAAATAATTGATCTTATTTTAAGGGTTGCTTCAATAACTTAATTTACGTCAATACTTTAATCTACTTGTAATAAAAGTAAAGCGCATCATGAGTTTCCATACCAACCCAATATTACAATATTATACTGAGAGTACCATCAAGTGACTTATTATTATTATTATTATTAATTAAACAATATCTATCACCCTTGCTACACTCATCACCCACTCAGAGCCAGCTTAGATAATATATATATAAGTTTTTATCTTAGTTTGTACGTGCTACTCGTACGTATGTCTACATGTGCGTATTTATATTGTACGTATAGATTAAACATTTCATTATTTCTGTTCTTGCTTTTGAGAGAAGAAAAATAGACAGCTGCAGGTAACATGTTTTCGATATTCTCTCTTCTTCATGTGTGTGTGTGTGTGTGTGTGTGGATACATTAATTTTCGTCTGTTATCGTTCCTCTTTCCTACTTGTTTCTTGAAGTTTTACATTTACAATCTTTTAAAAAGGTTAAACTTGTTGAATAACTGCGATGTCATCTAACTTTTGTAGGTTTCGTGTCGTTGTTAACGACTGTTTTAAGTCACAGATGAACTTTAATAAAAACTTACTTTTTGTTGTAGTTGTACTTTGATTTACCGCTTTTTGTTCAACTGTTAGGTTGTTACAATATTTATTGAAACAACATTCGATAGATTGTTAAATGAATATATGTTCCGCAGCTTTAATAATGCCCTCCCTAAAACACTTCTTTACAACAATTTATTCGCCACAAATCCAAAAACATTTCTTTTTATTCGAGACTCTGCTTTGTCGTGCTTTGCTATGCCGTTACGTAACGTCTATCTGCGACATACTTGCCTTATAACGATTAACTTAGACGTGACTGAACGTGGTTTCTTGTATTTTTTTTATGCAAGGAGGAGTCATGGCGAACGCCCCGCCAAAACAACCCCGAATAGAAAGAGGAGAAGATCTAAAATACAAATATTATTCTTAATTATTTTATTTTAATTTTGAAAAGATTGTGTAATATGTAAGTTTCATGTATGTGTAGTGAGGAATAGCGGGGAGAAGTGTGTGTGTTTGAGAGCATGCTGGACTACTCACAGGGTAGATGAGACACGGAAAAAGATCAGCTAAAGAGGACAGTGACAAAAGAAATGGGAATTCCAGCACTCCCCATCTCCTGCCTACCGTTCTCCCCAAGTGTACTTCCCTGGTCGATTGGTGTCTACAATCTCTTCCTTCACCGTTAACGAGTTATATTTTCTTTATTTTAGCCACTCTGGCCCTATTAGCATAACAAGTAATCCTACTTGATCATTTTTACAGTTTACAGTTAGGTTGCTTTTTATCTAAAAGAAAAATGAAGTGTATTGATGGGGTTAATTAACCTCCCTCCTTCGCAACATCTTTGGTCATATAATGGAAGGGACCCACAACTGTAAGTGGATCCAAACCACGTGCTGCTACATAATCTAGATACAGAGGACGGTTCTCCCATCCAACTACGATCCACACCCAGTGTTGCTTAACTTTGGCAACCGACGGGATATGTGTTACCACATGGCCACAACGTAGTCCTCAATAAAAATAATTCTCTCTTGAGCGTAATATTAGATACACACACACACACACACACACGTGTGTGTATATATATATATATATATAATATATATATAATATACACGTGTGTGTGTGTTGTGTGTATATATATATATATATATATTTTATTTATGCAGGAAGAAGGAGCCAAGGACAAATGGAGCCAAAATTAAGATCCAAAGTTTTCGAGATACCTGGACACTGCGTTTGAAAAATTGGAGATCATAGACAGGGGGAAAGATGTATTGAGAAAGGTTGTTCCAGAGTTGACCGGTTGAGCAGATGAAAGATTGAGAATACCGATCAACTCTTGCGTTAGAGTTGGACAAAAAAGGAATAAGAATGTTTCGATAGTCTAGTACTGCGTGCTCTCCTTAAAGGAAGAGGCATGTAGTTAGAGAGTTCAAAAGAGCATTGTCCGTTATAATGCGGAGAGAGAGAGAGAGAGAGAGCCCCCCCCTTTGATGCTATGTGGGTTGAACCACCCAACACATGAAAAGCGTACTCCATCCAGAGGCGGACAGCACCTCTGTACAGAGACAGTAACTGACCTGTGGTGAAGAAATTGCGGAACCAGTACAACACACCCAACCTCTTAGAAGCTGTTTTAGAAAGAAAGTATATGTAATCTTCACGGGAAAGATCACAAGAAAAGGAAACATCAAGAAAGGACTGAGTTGTGTATTGTTGAAGATAAGAGGATAGTCGTCTGGAACATTGTGACGAGAAGACAGATGAGGAAACCGGGTTTTTGAGGCATTGAAAACCACAAGGTTTTCTCTGCCCCAATCAGAGGTTATAGAAAGCAATGGCGGGGCAAATTACTACGATTTCGTAATCGAGTAAAAGTAGAATTACTTGCCGAATTACTTGTAGAAGTAAAATTACTTGCTTAAATAAGTAATCGATTACAAGTAAAAATTACTGATGTCTGAAAAGTAACAAAGTATAAAGTAGAAATTACTTCTCTGGATTAATTATATATTGCTTTTCAATGTGTGTTTTTATTTACATAGCACAAATTTGCAGCACTGATATTCTAGTAATATGATTGCAATTTTAACTATCAGTTAATGCATTCGTGATTCATTATAATGCTAATTTGCAGATATTACTGAAGTTTATACATTACTTTACGCAAGAAACGTTAAACAGCCTTGTGAGATCCGGAAAAAATAAAAGAAAAAGAAAAAAAAGTAATTGTATAGCTTTTTTACAAAAGTAATGAAATAAAAAGTAGTTACTATTGAATTGATAAATTTTTAATCGCTTACAAGTAAAAAGTAGTCGTTCAGAAAAGTAATTAGTTACAAGTAGATTACTGGAAAAACAACTAAGTTACTGTAATCGATTACAAATGCTTCGTTACTTGCCCACAACTGGTACAAAGATCAGAGGTCATGTGCGCCATAACCATCTCACGCCAAGCATGGAGTGACTGTTGAGAGGGACACTTTGTGGAGCGGGTGCAGAAGTGAAGAGTGGAATCACCGGCAATAGGACACGAATTCCACGCGAATCGTGAAAATAAAGCTATTTTTATAGTTGCGCTTAACTACAGATCAGTAACGACGTATGTAATGACAGATTGTCGATTCTTGACGTTTGTCAAGAATAAAAGATATTTTGTACGAGATACTAGGGGCACTCAAGGTATTTTGCCCCACCTTTTTTTCTTAGCTAAATAATAGACCATGGGGCTGAAATGTCTTTTGGGCCGTAAGTTTGAACTTTCTGCGCTTCACATAACCGGATTTTTCCAGTTTGAACCTCTTCTCCTTGTGTAAAAGTAAAACCGTTTTTAAATGCCCTTGTATAAAACCGATGGTTAACGCAGTTTCGAAAATGGCGTCTGACAGTGATGTGCGTCGTAAACAGAAAGCTGTTATCGAGTTCTTAACCGCAGAGAAGGAAACAATTGGAAATATTCACAAACGTTTACGGAGATGCTGTTGTTGATCGAAGCACAGTTGGACTCTGGTCTAAACGTGTAAGATCATCAGAGAGAGGGAGAGCCAGCCTCGATGATGAGCCACGCAGCGGTCGCCCGGCATCGGCTGTGACATCTCACACCGTGCAACGTGCTAACAGCATCATTCGATCAAATCGGCGCATCACATACAAGGAGCTATCACTGGAGCTAGGAATTAGTGAAGGAAGTGTGAATACGATAATTCAGCAACTGGGATACTCAAACGTGTGTTCACGGTTTGTTCTTCGCGAACTGACTGAAGATCACAAAGCACAAAGAAAAGAAATTGCTTCCGAGTCGTTGGTTCGATACGAGATAGAAGGGGATGACTTCCTTTCACGAATTGTGACTGACTCCCCACGCAAGAAAAAGTTCAAAATGGCTCCCTCTGCAGGAAACGTTATGGCCACCATCTTCTGGGACATGAAAGGGTGATTCTGGTGGACATTATGAAGAAAGGACAAACAATCAACTCGGAGGCATATATTGCTACCTTACAAAGACTCAAGAGACGTATAAAGCGAGTTCGACCGGAGAGAAAACTGGAAGATGTCCTTCTTTTGCACGATAACGCAAGACCACACAACAATTTGCAAACAAGAGAGGCCGTCACAAAAATGCGCTTGACTGTGTTACCCCACCCTCTATACAGCCCGGATGTGGCACCTTCAGACTTCCATTTGTTTGTGCCAATGAAGGATACTATTCGTGGAAGAAAGTTTCAGAGTGACGATGAGGTGACGTTAAGAGGTGGCTCCAGCGGAACCCAGCGGACTTTTACCAGCGAGGAATAAAGGCCCTCGTTTCGAGGTGGAGGAAAGCCGTAGAAAAGGATGGAGACTATGTGGAAAAATAAAAACTTGTGAAAAAGGTATGTAACTACTTGAGTACAAAATTTCTGGAACTTACAAGGAAACTTGGAAAGAAAAAAAAAGGTAGGGGCAAAATATATTGAGTGGCCCTCGTATTTATATACTGTTCTGTCCTGTTACGCAATTACCAGACAGGTAGCTCTGTCGCAAGAAAATAATTCCGTCACGATAATTGACTAGCCCAAGCTTAAACATTGCCTAGACACAATTTATATACACCTACACTCATCCATACTCGACCTTTGGGTAAATATATATTATTACACCCGTCTCCCTTTGGAGGTGAAATTTATGTTTTTCCTGTGGTTTTTGATGTGCTTTGAACGAATCTGACCTTCAAAACCGTCGGAAATGACTCGTTTTTGAGAAACCCCCTCCCCCAGCCGGCAATCGAAAACGAGTCATTTCCGACGGTTTTGAAGGTCAGATTCGTTTAAAACACATCAAAAACCATAGGAAAAACAACAAATTTCACCTTCAAAATTGACCTAACCTATCCTAACCTAACCTATCCTAACCTAACCTATCCTAACCTAACCTATCCTAACCTAACCTAACCTAACCTAACCTAAATCACTTAGTCTTGTAGGCAGCCTAGGAATCGCTATAAATCACAGAGCCAGGCCTAATGTACTTCTGAATGAGTGTTCCATTCCGGTACGAAAGTAATTCAAATTGAAATGGATGGAGCGCAGTAATTGGGCAGACATGTAATAACACACAAACGAAAACGAACGTAAACGAACACACAACGAACGTTACGACGAACACACAAACGAACGTACGAAACACACACGAACGTACGAACACACACTAGATACACACCAAAAAAATGTTTATATCTCGAAAACGAAGCATTTGCGACGGAAAAAACGCTATAGAAGGAAAGTGTCTTAGAATTAAAAAATCTACTTAATGAACATATAATAATTGCTGGACGTTAGACGGGTGTAATACTATAATAATACCGACCTTTGTTTGCTTTTTCACCAAAAAAAAAATCACCAGAACCCGCAAGTTGGGAGATATCCCACAAATACCGCAACTGTGTAAAAACATTTGTCAGAGGCAAGTAATTCCGTCAGATACATTGTTTTATAATCTAGAAAAGAAATATGTTAATAATATCTTCCTTTTTCTATTTCGTAATACTAGTTAGTGTATGGCTAGTCAGATTTAGAAAATAACTATTAAATAACTACTTCCAATATTTTCTATTAATAGCATGGCTAGAAAATGACAAACCGGGTTGTGCTCTGTAAATTCCCTCACGATAGAATTCGCGAGGAGTGGAAAGGGCAGGAAGTGCGACTTAAGAGAATCATTGTTAAATAAAAGGCAGAGAATGGGTGGCAGGACACGGCCCGGAGGAACACACTATTACTCTCCATTGTTTATTCAATAATGTCCTTTATTGTCCTCTAAGCGGAAATATCTGCAGGAATCCTATTTGTTCCCGAGAACCTAACATTCTTTCCTCGTAAATTCCAACCTTCTTCTGAGTAGGAAACATCCATGTTTACTTTGATCTTCTTCACTGTTTTCGCAAATGCGCTTTTATTTGGATATTTATTACTGCCGATTTCTTTATTATCTTGTAAAAAAAATATATATATAGTATAAGATAAAAACATATATATAAGCTATATATAACCTTGGTTTTGCTTCCGCCCGAATTGTTCATTCTGATTAAGGGCACCTTGTCACTCCAACGTAGACCTACAGTTTAACAGGAATCCGAACCACACCCCCACCAGCAGCCCAGTGTCTTAACCACTAGGCACCCAGGGTATCCATTTATCCGCCAACCAATTTTTTTTTTTTTGTGTGTGTGTGTGTGTAAGGATGAACAGTAGGATTTGCTGCACGCCACCTGCGTTACCAAGTCTCGATCCAAGGGCTGATGGATTCGTAGACAGCGATGCTAACCATTACACCACCGAGGCGCATATACAGTATATATATAATTTTGAGAGTAAATGGGGTGCCGGAATTTATTTTTTATTTTTTTAGGGGCACTTCTTTTTGTAAATTTTGTCTCTTAATAGTTTCATTATAATTAAAAATCTTATTTCTTACTTCAGAAAATTGCATTGATTTTGGAGTGTTTATAAATGCACCCGCAAAAATTTTGCGTTTTGGTTGTATCTTCTTTTCTGAAGGTTTTATACCATTTTATTTTTTTATTTATCTTTTTTTTTTGTAAGATTCTCGTTACTTTCGTTTCGTAAGTGACGTACGTTTGGTTGTTATGGAAAGAGCAATGAGATGATGATAAAATTAATCTTATATACCGCCAACCTCTTAATTCACACTGATGGCGCTTTACGTCCTCTATTCTTCTCTTTTCACCCCCATTTTAATTCCCATTTTCTCGTATTATACGTTCTTCCCATTTTCAGCTGGTCTTCTTCGAATTTGTTTTACCCATTTTTATTCACTTTTATTGCCGTCTCTTCCGCCGTTTTCCGTTTTTATCGCTTCCGTTCATTGACTCCAACCATTATGGAGACCTTCTGAGCACCCACCGACCAAATTCTTTCCTAAGCCAAAAGGTACATACGAATGGTTAAAAGGAAACGTGAATATATATTGTAAATAAATAACATCCCAAAATACAAACTACCCATATAATATATATATATATATATATATATATATATATATATATATATACAGGGTGTCTCGTAAGTCTGGAACCATAGAGTAAAATAAGTAATTCATGTTTTTCGGTTTATGCAAGCCCATGATGTCTTTGAGTAAGGAAGAACGCATCCAGATAATTCTACTTGTAGGAAATCGGAGTCAGATGGAGGTCGCTGAGGAATTTAACAGATTGCATCCGGACCGCGCGCCGATAACACACAGCTATGTCGGCAAACTTGTAGCAAAGTTCAGGGAAACGGGATCCATAGGAGATAAACCACGCAGTGGACCTCCGACGACATCCACCGACGATGACACAACTACTACCATCCTCGCTCATTTCACAAACAGTCCCCAAAAGTCTCTTTGGCATTTTTATTGCCGTTTTTATCATTTTGCCCTATGGTTCCAGACTTACGAGACACCCTGTGTGTATATATGTCACGCGCTTTCGGGAGCCTCTGCCCGCTGGCGACTTTTTAAGGTGAATGCACTTTGGACAATCCAACGAAGGTGGTCCTCGTTGGGTAAGCTCGGCCTTAGCCTGGAGCATCCGAGTATCAACAAACAGTTTCTACCAAGTCTTTTCCCAAAGGGGTGAATGGAAACACTTCACCTCTAAATTGGAGTTTTCGTTCACTCATAGAATTTTTATTACAAAAGTATATACAGAACGAGGCACTGAAGGAGGAAAATAAATTTACAGCCTCTTACAATAACCACTAAAAATCAGGTTTACAAGGGGAGAGGTTCGACCTCTTTTCACAATAGCTCAGGCAGGAATTTAAAGCGAGGAGGCTTGTCCTCCTCGAGTAAGGGTTAAGGCAGGAATTTAAGGGGAAAGAGGTGTAACCTCTGGTAACAATGGCTCAGGCAGGAATTTAAAATGAGGAGGCTTGGCCTCCTTGGTCTAAGCCTCAGGCAGGAATTTAAAGGGGGGCGAGGTGCAACCTCTTGTAACAATGACCCCGGCAGGAATTTAAAATGAGGGAGGTGCAACC